>PVKS010001649.1:0-105420 GCA_004027875.1 Aplodontia rufa
CCAATGAGGGGCATCTGGGTTGGTTCCATAATTTAGCTATTGTAAATTGAGCTGCTATGAACATGGATATTGCTGTGTCGCTATAATGTGCTGATTCTAACTCCTCTGGGAAAATACCCAGAAGAGGGTTAGCTGGATTCAGCCCTAATTTTTTAAGGAGTCTCCACACTGCTTTCCAGAGCGGCTGGACCAGTCTGCAATTCCACCAAGAGTGTGCTAATGTTCCTATCTCCCCACAACCCCTCAGCATTTGTTATTATTTGTATTCTTCATTTTTGTCAGTCTGACTGGAGTGAGGTGAAATATTAATGTAGTTGTGATTTGCATTTGTCTGATTGCTAGTGATTTAGAACACTTTCTCATGTATTCATTGGCTTGCTCAATGTCCTCTGTTGAGAAGTTTCTGTTTAGCTCTATGGCCCATTTATTGATTGGATTGTTTGTGTTTTTGTTATTGAGTTTTTTGAGTTCTATATAAATTTTGGATATTAGTCCCTTGTCAGAGGGATCACAGGCCACGATTATCTCCCATTCTGTAGTTTGTTTCTTTGACAATTTTGACCAATTCCTTAGCTATGCAGAAACTTTTTAGTTTAATGGCATCCCTCTCATTGTTTTTTGACTTTAATTCTTTCACTTTAGGAGTCTTGTTGAGAAAGTCTTTGCTTACTCTCAAATGCTGGAGTGTTGGTCCTAATTTTTCTTGTTACAGTTGTATGGTAGCTTGTTTAATTCCTAGTTCCTTGATCCATTTTGATTTGATTTTTGTGCAAGGTGTGAGATACAGATCTAATTTCATCTTTCTGCAAGTGGCTGTCCAGTTTGTCCAGCACCATTTGTTGAGTAGGCTGTCTCTGGGGCTGGAGCGGTGGCTTGGCGGTTACAGTGCTTGCCTGACATGCACAAGTACTCAAGTTCAAACCCCAGCACCCACGTACACAATGAAGTCTTGGAGAAACGAAAGTCACATGAAAAACTAAATAAAAACTGCTTCTCTCTTTCTCTTTCACTGTCCCCTCTTCCTTTAAAAAAAAAAAAGTAGGCTATCTCACCTCCATGTTATATTTTGACCCCCTTTGTCAAAGATCAGATGTTTAAAGATTTGGGGCTTTGTCTCAGAGTCTTCTGTTCCATTGGTCTTCATTCCTATTTTGATATCAATACCATGCTGTTTTTAATACTACAGCCCTATAGTATAGTTTTAGCTCTGGTATTGCAAAACTCCCTGTTTCATCTGTCTTGGTTACTACTGTTTTGGCTATTCTGGGTTTCTTATTGTTCCAAATGAATTTGAGAATTGTTTTTTCTCTATCTGTGAAGAATGACATTGGTATCTTGATGGGGATTGCACTGAATTTGTACAGTGCTTTTGGCGGAATGGTCATTTTAATTATATTAATTCTGCCTAACCAAGAGCATGGAACATTTTTCCATCTTCTCAGGTCTTCTGCAATTTCTGCTTTCAGTATTTGATAATTTTTGTTGTAGAGTTCTTTTACTTCTCTTGTTAGATTAATTCCCAAGTAGTTTATTCTTTTAGAGGATATTGTGAATGGGACTGATTTCCTAATTTCTTCATCTGCCCTATTATTGTTGGCATATGGGAAAGCTATTGATTTATGGGTGTTGATCTTGTAGCCTGCTACTTTGCCAAATCTGTTTATAAGCTCCATCAGTTTTCTGGTGGAGTTTTTTGGATCTTCCAGATATAGGATCATGTCATCAGCAAAAAGGGATAGCTCGACTTTCTCCCTTCCTATTCTTATCCCTTTGATTTCCTCCTCTTGCCTGATTGCTCTAGCCAGGGTCTCGAGGAGTATATTGAATGAAAGTGGTGAAAGCGGGCAGTCTTGTCTTGTTCCTGAGTTCAGCGGAAATGCTTTCTCTATTTAGTATTATACTAGCTGAGGGTTTGGCATATATGGCCTTTACAAAGTTAAGTTCCTTTGATCCCTATTTTCTCTAGAGTTTTGAGCATAAATGGGTGCTAGATTTTATTGAAGGCCTTTTCTGCATCTATTGAGATGATCATATGGTTTTTGTCCTTAATTCTGTTTAAGTGATAAATTATGTGAATTGATTTGCGAATGTTAAACCAGCCTTGCATACCAGGAATGAATCCCACTTGATCATGATGAATTATTTTCTTGATGTGTTTTTGAATGCAGTTTGCAAGAACCTTATAAGGATTTTTGAATCGATATTCACAAGAGATATTGGTCTATAGTTTTCTTTTTTTTTGATGTGTATTTGTTGGGTTTTGGTATCAGAGTTATAGTTGCTTCATAAAAAGTATTTGGGAGAGTTCCCTCTTTCTCCTTATGAATAGCTTCATAAGGAAATGTGTTAGCTCTTCTTTAAAGGTGTGGTAAAACTCTGCAGAGAATCCATCAGGTCCTGGGCTTTTCTTCTTTGGAAAACTTTTAATTGCTATATGGATTTTGGTGCCTATTATTGAGCTGTTTGGTATTTCAATTTCATCCTCTGTCAATTTGGGGATGTTGTATGTGTCTAGAAATTTGTCCATGTCATCCAGATTATCTGATTTAGAGGAGTATAGTTTTTCAAAATATGTTCTGTTTGATTTCAAGGGAGTCAATGGTGATCACCCCCTTTTCATTGGTGATTTTGTTGATTTGCTTTGATTCTCGCCTTTGTTTAGTTTGATTAGCTAGGGGTCTGTCAATTTTATTTATTTTTTTGAAGAACTAGCTCTTTGTTCCATCAATTCTTTTTATTGTTTTTTGTTGTTGTTCTCAATTTCATTAATTTCAGCTTTGATCTTAATTATTTCCTGTCTTCTGCTGGCTTTGGGATTAGACTGTTCTTCCTTTTGTAGAGATTTGAGTTGGAGCATAAGCTTATTTGTTAGGGATCTCTCCTGATTCTTAATGTGGACACTCAGTCTGATAAATTTTCCCCTTAAGAATGCTTTCATGCTGTCCCAGAGCTTTTGATATGTTGTATCTTCATTCTCATTTTCTTCCAAGAATTCCTTAATTACTGTTCTCATGTCTTCTTGGATCCATTCTTCATTTAATAGCATGTTATTCAATCTCCACATATATGTGTGTTTTGTGCCATGGTTTTGCTGTTAATTATTAGGGTCATGGCATCATGGTCTGATACGATACATGGAATAATATCTACTTTTTCTATATTTGCTGAGATTTCCTTTGTGAACTAGTACATGATCTATTTTGGAGATCCATGTGCTGCCGAGAAGAAGGTATACTCTGCCAATTTGGGGTGAAATATTCTGTAGATGTCTGTTAAGTCTGTTTGATTTATGGTGTTGTTTAAACTGGAGAACTCTTTATTGTTTCTTTGCTTTGATCATCTGTCTATTGGTGATAGAGGAGTGTTAAAGCCTCCCAGTACTATTGTGTTGAGGTCCACAAGTGGTTTTATATCTTGAAGTATTTTTTCCACGAAGTTGGAAGAATTGATGTTTGGAGAGTATATATTTACTATAGCTATTTCCTCCTGTTGTATTGTTTTCTTTACTAGGATGTAGTGACCTCCTTTATCTGTTTTGATTATGTTTGAAATCCACTTTGTCAGATATAAGAATTGCAACTCCAGCTTGCTTTCTTGGGCCATATGCCTGGTAGATTTTTTCCAATCCTTTCACCCTCAATCTGTGGTGTCTCTGGCTGTAAGGTGGGTTTCCTATAGGCAGCATATTGTTGGATTTTGTTTTTTGATCCAATCTGGTAGTCTGTGTCTTTTGATTGATGCATTGTGACTATTCACATTTAGTGTTCAAATTGTTATGTGGTTGAGGTTCATTTTCATTGTGTTTCATTAGTAAATTCTGTGCTGTCTTAGTTGTCTGTTGATAGCCTGTTTAGTGAATTTCATCTGTTTGTAGGTTTTGAGGAATATTAGCTTGTAGTTGTATCTGGAGTTTATCTTTGAGAATTCTTTGTAATGCTGGCTTTCTGTTCACAAATGCTGCAAGTATGTTCTTATCATGAAAAATTGTTATTTCCCTCTCAGTTTTGAAGCTGAGCTTTGCTGGGTATAGCATTCTTGGCCACATGTTGTATTCATTCAGGGCTTGAAAGATCTCCTAAGATCTTCTTGCTTCCAGAGTCTGAACTGAAAAGTCAGATGTGATTCTGATTGGTTTGCCTCTGAATGTGATTTGGCATTTCTCCCTTGCCACTATCAATATTCTTTCCTTGATTTCCCTGTTGTACATTTTGAATATGATGTGTCTTGGTGAGCTTCTCATTTGATTAGGACTTTTGAGTGTCCTGTAAGCTTCCTGGATGAGCATATCTGACTCTAGTTTTATATGGGCAACATTTTCTTTAGCAATTTCTTTGAGAATATTCTTTATCCCATTTGTTTGTGTTTCAATTTCTTCCTGTACACAATTACTCTTAAATTGTTTCTTATCATTTCATCCCAGACATTTTTGAAATTCTGTTCTTGTTCTGTGAGTTTTTCTTTTTTGTCATCTGTGTGCTCTAGCTTGCTCAGTCTGCCCTCATTGTCAGAAGTTCTTTCTTCAAGAGCTGAGGTTCTGTTTTCTATAGAAGTTAGTAAATAAATTCTTCTATGGTTCCTCTCATGTCATTGACTGCAGATTTTGGCTCTGTTACTTCCTCTTTGAGTATGTCTATTTCTTTGATAATAGAGTTTTTTATCTCTTGAGTCTTCCCATTTAGTCCCTTCATTATATCTTTTTTTTAGTCCATTGTTCCTTTTAGTAATCAGCTCATTGACAACATTTTCAAGGTTTTCATCTCGACCCCTATTCATGGCATCCTTTTTGGGGGAGTTTTGGGTTTGAGGTGAACCTCTCCTTGTTTGATTCTTCATTTTGAAGAGCTTCTTGTGGATCTCTGAATTGAGATTTCCTGAGGGAAAATCAGGCAGTTCCTCAAGTGGTTTTTCCTTGCAAGTCAAATGGTCAGATGAGCCACCAACTCTTTGATGATCACCTTCTTCTAGATGCTGTTTCTGCCTGTGTCTCGTGTTACTCTACCTTTTACCTTTTGGTTCTAGGTTCGAGGTTGCAAATCTGAACTTACCAAAATGGAGACCTATCTTCCAGCAGGACTCAAACAGACCCTAAAAGGTACACTAGGCATCAGTAGGTGGGGGCTGCTCCAGTCAGGCAACCTCCCCTGGTTGGTCTTGAGCAGGGCTGCTCTAGACAGGGTCCTATAGGTGGTGTCCTGAGTGTCTTCTGGTGGGACTCAAATAGGCCCCAACTGGAACATAGGTTGTCTGGTAGATGGGGTGCTCCAGGTGGGGAACCTCGCCTGGTTGGTCCTGAACAGCGCTGCTCCAGGCGGGGTTCCACCAGTGGTGTCCTGAGTGCCTTCAGGTGGGATTCAAACAGGCCCCAACAGGAATGCTTGGTGTGAGCATGCTGGACAATTGCTCGTATTAAGAATGCAGTCCAGTCAAATTCTCTTCTTCGTAGCCCTTAGAACTCCAGGCATATTGCTAACCTGAGAAGTCTCCTTGTTCTCATCACTAAGAATTGGGTGGAATTAACACTGTCTTTTCCCAAGGTCAGACACACAGACCTCAAATTCTAGTATACTCCCTAGGATATAAACCTTATTACCCAAGTCAAAAACTTTTGTTGACTTTGACATGCTCATATTGTTTCTTAGCCTCAAACATTCTAAACGTTCATTCTTTCCCTAAAATAGTCCTTAATTCATCCTTTACATGTCTTATCTCACTATCTCTCACGTAGTTCTAGGTGATATTTTTGCCTCTCCTGTTAACACCCCTCACAGATTTGTCCTTTGTACTGCATTTCACTGTGAAACATGCTTATAATAGTGATAAGCAAAAATCCTGGCCTGGTCAAATGAGCTTCTGTAAACTGTCTTTGCCTCTAAACTGATCGTATTTTTTTGCCTTTCTGTCTTTTCCCATGAATGCCCTTTTGTGCCTTTTCTACAAAGTTAAGTCCTTTCTAATATCCTGGACAGCTGGTCACTCCATCCTCCATCCTCCTGTTACATTGTGTGCATGTGCATGCATGTGTATGACGTTTATGATATTGTATAATTATTTGTATGCATACCTGACCTTTTTCTTGAGGTGGGCTCCTTGAAACATGGGCAATATCTTTTCTGTTCATGTACCTGTTGCACTGTGTCTCACATAACAAATCCTTAAACTTCTGTTGGATGAATTAATGAACTAAAATATACCAGTTTGTCACAGACTGCTTCCATCCTTAGTTTGATGAAAAAATACAGGACACTTCATAATCTGCTTGCAATTTTCTAGAACATCATTTGCTACACTTCATATCTTAAATGTTCCCCAAAGGTCCAGGTGGTCAGCGTCTAGGGCAGGGCTATTAGGAGGTGGTGGAGCCTTTAGGAGGTGGGGCCTGATGGGAGGTCTCCTGATCATTGGGGGTGTGCCGTAGAAGAGGAAAGTGGGACCCCAGCCCTTCCTCTTCTTTTTTTGCTTCCTGATTGTTAGGTGGGCAGGTTGTTTCCCCAGGTGTGATGTGTTACTGCATATCGTGCACAATTATATCATACAGTTGGCCAAAATAATGGGACCAGTTGACCATGGACTGAAACCTCAGAAACTGAGCCAGAATAAACCTATTCTTTCCATAAGCTGATTATCTCAGTTGTTTTAGTGATGGAAAACTAACATACTTATATCAAATACCTGATATATCCTAACAAAACAGATGGGAGGCTCCTTTTATACTTTGTCTATCATCTCTCTCCAACTCTAAATGCTAACATGTACTATAATCTTAGAAAGCGTCAAAGCCCTTAACATTTACCTGTTGTGAATAAGTTTTGTTTTGTACAGGTTTTCTTTTTATATTATTTCTTTATAAAGATTCCCAAGGATGAATTTTCTAGGAAGCACTTGTTATGTGTCTAACTAGCATTTAAAACTGTTTGATTTTGAAAGGCATGCTGTGCCCATACAGACAAGCATATGTTGCTCAAATCTATATAATGCCAGTTACATAGATGATGATGGTGACATTTGTATTGAGTGCTCGGCCTATGCCAGGCACTGTAGTAAATACTTTTTATTAATATATAATGGATTTCTCTATATTATCTCTATTTGGTGAATGAAGATACCAAGCAAAAGAGAATAAGCTAATTTAACCATAGAAACCAGAGATTGTAAGGGACAGTGAATAAGTGAATCCAAGGGTCTGATTCCAGAGCATATACTCAATACCATTATGACAATTGAAAAGAAAAGCGACTACTTTTGTTTACTGTACAGACCCATATTGAATTTGTGAAAACTGAATTTGTGAAACATTGTTTTTCTGCTTATTGTGTGAATAGAATTATCTTTTCATATCGGTAGTGTGCTCTTTTTTCATTTTCATTTTTTTAATTCCAATATGTGTTTTTTTTTTTACAAGGCACAACATCTTCATGTAATGAATTTGAAATAGTATTGTGATTTCTCACTTAGGAATAATGATAACTTTTCTCTCTTGATTGCTATAGACTCCTTGAAATACTACTCGGTTTTTGACAAAGTTTTATTTTTGATTGGACTACAGAGGAAAATTGCTACATGAACTGCAAACCTAGTCCTTTGCAGTTCTTTTGGAGTCACAGTGATTTATGTAAAGTGGAAAGTTTCATTTAAAATGCGTAATCTATGACAACAGACACAGAAACAGCACTTGACTTTGGGGGCCTGTCCATGCTTTGAAATCCTAATGAGGACAGCATTGAGGGCTCCTGCAGGCAGGTTTAATTGATTATAGAAGTGAACGCCCTCCTAGCAACAATGTTCCCCACCCCAATTTAGGTCAAAAGCTAGCTTGAAAGCTGAGCAGTGTTCTGTAAGTATATATCATCATATAAAATGTAGACTCATATAGCAGATTTTCTAATTGCAGAATTATCATCATAATAGTTTCTGATTTTCAAGGTAACCAAGTAGGTGAGATCAGATGAAATCATGGAACTGAATTAAGCCTCTCTTTACCAAAGCTGAACATTTCAATTTAGACCTATCAGGTAATTAATTACTTTGGGACAGTTAGACTTTCTCTTGAGATCATCTCATTAGATGATTTAAACAGAGAAAGAAATTTGAATTAAAGATTATCACTGTCTTAACTTTTATTTAATTGGAAGATGTGAAACTAGGCTATTTTCTCTTTCAGCCTTGCCTTACACCCAGATAAAACTCTCATTGCAACTGGCCAAGTCGGGAAGGAGCCGTATATATGCATATGGGATTCCTACAATGTCCAGACTGTGTCTATTCTCAAAGATGTCCACACACATGGAGTTGCCTGCTTGGCATTTGACTCAGATGGACAGGTGTGTATCTTTCTCTGTTTGCTTTCTTTAATTACTTTTTACAATTCTCCTAAAACTGTAATGCGTATAGCCAACTTTTTCTGGCTCCTCTTGGCAGCCTCCTAGAATTCCTCGCCACCTTGACCCATTTCCAAGCTTGTAGTACTGACACCCAGCTTCCGTGTTGGTTCCCCCAGGCCCCTTGTCTGGTTAGAAAACCTCCAT
Organism: Aplodontia rufa; assembly: GCA_004027875.1. Taxonomy (NCBI): domain Eukaryota; kingdom Metazoa; phylum Chordata; class Mammalia; order Rodentia; family Aplodontiidae; genus Aplodontia; species Aplodontia rufa. The sequence continues at coordinate 8,523 of PVKS010001649.1, forward strand.
AAACGAAGTCATGAATTTATGAAGGAAGGCCCACATGGTTTAGCAATTCCACTTAGTCACCCACTGTAGCTTCTTACTTGGAATAAGGGCTAGACAAAGCCAATTTTATGGACCTCCAGTCCTGAGCATCTTGTTATGCCCCTTGCTTTCAGAAGGTAGCACCACTTCATAATCCACTGAGAAGATTCTCTGAGTCTTTATCTTGAGGTTACTTCTGGCTCCTTCTCCCCACTCCTCCCACCCCAATCCAAGTTGTCACCAATTCCTGTGTATTCGTTAAGTTTCAAGTTTATTTACAATCCTGACATCCATTCTCCTCTTCCCCATTCTCATTGCCACTGCCCGTTAAGTTCCAAATTAGAGCCATATCTGATGTAGTTTAAGTGACCTCTGGTCCTCTCATAGTTTCTTGCTAATCCATTTCCAGTTGAGGAAAGTGTCTAGCTTTCTTTAAAACCATTACAAGCTCGAGGTACCACTGAATGAATTCTGCATTTTGTATGTGGGCCTTCTAGGTTAACCGACATTCCTGGACTTAGCTCGACTGTTCTAGCGTAGTTGAATCGGACAGGCTAACAAGATCCTCAGCCAGATCTTGTGTTTTGCACCTTTCCATCCTTTCTCGTCTGAAGGCCTCTTGAAAACAGCCATTCTTTGGAAGACACTGTGGAGGTCTTAGTGAAACCCTCCCAATCCCTGCTTCACTGGAGCAGCACTTGGCAGAAAAGGCGTTTCTTTGTTATGGAAAAGGGTCGTTCCTTTCTCCACCTTCCTTCACCTGCGCACTAAGGCTATGCTTCTGCATGTTCCTGCGCCACCCTTCTTCTGTCTTTTTCATTCTCCACATAACAGTCAGTTAATTCATTTAGTTCAGTTTTTGGCAAATTTGGGGTTTGGTTCTGTCAATCAGTGCAATGGAGAGATCTGTGAATTTATTCATAGAAGCTTGACCACTGAGAGTTTGCAGAAAATTCAGTAGATTATAGTTGACCTGGTTTGAACTGTTTTAAAATAACTAACAGTCACTTGATATTTTCTGCTGTTTAAGTTATTATTTATTTTCTTACTAGAATTAAATTTACCATATACATAGAGCCTTGGTATATATGATTTTAATTTTACTAGTTGATAATCTCATTTAGTTTGGTCAGGATAATGCATACATTGCATCATATAGCCACAAAAAGCCATAATCTGTTCAGGCTTACCGGTATATTAACTTCCTGATTAAATTGAATGTATGTGTCAGAATGCATATGTATGTATAAGTGCAAGTCTGTGCTTACATGTATACTCATATACGTATTCTCTAATGTGATTTTGTTAAGCAAACATCTAAAATTTGTTCTGAAGTATCACAAAATATGCAGAGAAATGTAATCCAGCTTTAACTATTAGTTTTTGTACATGTTATTTAATTTTAGAATCCTAAATACTCCCTTGGGGTTTTATGTTGAAGCTTGGGGATGGAGGCAGACTGCAGGATATAACTGTCCGTTGAGGAAAATAACCTCCTATTTGCTTACAGTGCCTATTGCTTTAGGTCTGCTATTGTCCCTGGACAGAGTTCACTGGAACTGAATGATATTTAGAAAATGACAAATGGTCCATTAGCTCACATGGGAAAAAAGGCAATAGAAATGCTTCTCCAGGTAGCCGTGGGACCTGTCACTGCAAATGAACAAAATCCCTTTCTTTTGACTTTTTTTATTCACTCGAGAAATAGGAATTTTACCTTGCCCGTGCTTAGATGCCTTTTTTTTTCAATCAAGTAAACTTAGTGGACTGGAATGGTCAGCAGTTACAGCGCTTGCCTGGTGTGTGCAAGGACCCGGATTCAAACCCTAGCACTACAGATACGAACAACTAAGTGTTAGAGAAGCAAAGACTAGATGAAAAAATAAAGTTCATTTTCTCTCTCACTCTCTTTAAAAAAATAAATAAATAAACTGCATGGAATTTACCCACTGGATTTTTTTATGGATAAAAATACAACCGTGTCTTATCATTTCCATTACTGGAACCCTCGATCAAAAATTACAACAAAGACCTTTCTTAAGGGCATATTTTTAAATCTCTGAGGTTTCCTAAATCTCGTATTAAGATTTTAAATTTAAAAATTTAATTTTAACCCCTACCTTCAAGTTCTGGTCCTATGACTTCTGATTTCTCGGGTCCTCGTGACAGTTTGTACATGTTTTTCCTATGTTTAAAAAGAACAAATGAGCAGTGACTTTTAGGTCTTTAAAATTCTGGTACCTAGTAGTGGAAGTCGTGTATTGTAATATCTTTAATTCTGTATTTAGGGTGGATTTCAATAAATCATTTGGTTCACAAGAAATTCAATGCCTTGACCATGGGAGGTATCACTGTTGAAAGTAAGCATGAATAGGAAATCTTCCCATCACTTTCAGATATTAAATTCTTCTTTTTCTTAGCGTTTAGCCTCTGTGGGATTGGATGCCAAAAACACTATCTGCATTTGGGACTGGAGGAAGGGAAAACTTCTGGCCTCAGCCACTGGCCATTCTGACCGGGTAAGACCTTTGTTGGATCAAACTATGCAGTTTCAGAACTATGTAGTATTTGTAATGTTTTTTCTCAGACTTGCATATTTCTAAAAATAAATTAGTCACTTATAGACTTTTCCCCTACAAATTTAATTTATAAACATGCTATTTCTTTTATTCACGATGAATGGCTGTATTAGCATCATTGCTTCTAGTTATCACACTTTGAGTTGTTACTGCTTTTCATAGGTAAAGCAAACTTTGATGCTAGCATTGATTTCTTCATAAAATCGAAATAGAATTGAACATTATAGTTTAAATGTATTCAGACATGGAAATAATTTGTAGAAACTGTCATCATAGGGTCTGCATTTTAATTTCAAATGAATGTAATGACAACTTTGTGATTCTTTGTTACATTTGAGAATGTTGAGTGCAAACTGTGGCCTGCTTACCATTCATAGTGAAATCAGTGTGATAAGAAATAATTCCATGTAGTCATAGCTGGTGAGAGGGGATTGAGCAGGTATATATACACAGCTGGTTAGAATTCCATTTCTCCAGTGTCTTGCATAACTGAATAATTTGACTCTTTATTGTCTTTGTAGTTGAAAAGAAAAATGGACTTGCATGAATATCTTACCTTGAATTCCTAGTTTTATTTCTTTGTACAGTGTAATTATCTCTCTATATAGAACAGGGTGTTAATTAAACATTTACTACATTATCTCTTGCATAGTTTGAACTCTTGAATTTTTATTATAAGAATGGTACAGTACATATGTGGAGATGTATAGGTTTTTTACAATTTAAATAATATTTTATTGTTATATATAAGCAAGGATTTTTAAAAATTTTTTTCAGTAAGGAGTGGAGTTATTGTACAATCATAAATGCATATTAAGTAACAATATGATATGCATTTGTTTCTAAACTAGAATTACCTCCACATCATCACACCTCAGTCTCTTGATTCTTCTATATTATGCCCCTGAGATGTATCATAAAGGGACCTCACAGCTGTTATAAATTCCTCTCCAGGAACGAGTCTTCCCAAAACCCAGTAGTGACTAGCAATATAAGTTATGTGTTATATAAAGGCTGGTGCCTCTTTGTTCCAGTGGATCCCAACCCCAGCTGCATGTAAAATTCCCTAGGGAGATTTTGCAGCACAGTAATAGGGCTTTACCTTCAGGGATCTGGATTTTTTTTTTTCTTAAGTGCTGGGGCTCAAATTCCAGGCTTTGTGATTGTTAGACAAGTATTGTACCACTGAACTATACCTTTGGCCCCCAGGAATCTGAATTTAATAGATACTTAGTTCTTAATGAAATATTTAGGTTAATATTGTAATTCTTAAGTTTTGGTTGTTACTTTTCCTGTTCATACTGTGATCCTTCATATGAATCTCGAAAGTTGCATTGGACTGGATTAGTGTGTGAACAACCAGTGATCCTCCAAAGTGGACTTGAGACCCAGCACACAGGATTGGTATGCCATAACCAGCTCTGCTGAAAAGAAACTCCATGTAATATCTAAGTAATTCAGCAATTACTTCTAATTCTGAATCATTTTATATAGTCTGATCCAACATATTGCTAGTCTGACTTAATATACTACCTATCAGATTTTTGGGCTTATCTTGGAAAAAAATTTTGTAAATGCTTTTAACTAGTAAAAAATCTCCTACTTAGAAAAGTAACCTAATGTATAGACCTTCATATATAAATTTTCTGTACTTTTGCTTGTATATAAAGTGCTTTTGGTGTGTTGTTAAATTCCTGTAAACTAAATGTGGCCTGAGCCTGTCTCCATGCCTTAAGTCCCTACCAATCTACCTTGGTAGGTAAACAAAACAAAGCTTAATTTAGAAGTGTGCTTTTGTAACAAATAGCAGAGGCTTAGCCAATCACAGCACTGAACTTCAGCAAATCGCAGGCTGTCAATGATCAGACCACACCTGAATAAAGCAAATGTCAAGCTCTAGCACCACCTGAGCTGTTTAGAGCTGTTTGTACCTGACTTGTGCACCCTGCCTCTGTGTTCCAGAGTGGAGCTCCTGAATCTCTGCTGGATATGAGGGCTGCCCAGTTTGCATAGGTCTCTGTTCAATTAAACCATTAAATTTAATTTCTCTAAGCTTCTTTTAATGCAACTGAATGTCATGTGACCTGCTTTATCAATGACTGTTCCATTTTGCTCTGTTACACTTTCCAATTAGAGACAGATTGTAAAATGTGCAGTGTTACTCTAGTGAGAAATGAGTCCGGATTGATTTAATGAAATGCTTTACGCTGTTCCCCAGGACCTGTTAATCTCTATCACATTTCCTTAGTTTTGTTCTTTAATAAAGACCCTTGGTGCCAGTATGAGCTATTGACTGCTATGATTAACTTCAGTATTACTTTAGTGGCTAAAATACTTAATCCATTACATTTGTGTAAGAGTGCTTTGTAACCTTCAAAATGATTTCACTTACATTGTCTTAATTGACCTCAAAACCAAACGTATGCATTTTATTTATTTATTTTAAGAGAGGGACAGTGGGAGAGAGAGAGAGAGAGAGAGAATCAATTTTATTTAGTTTTTCATGTGGCTTTTGTTGCTCCAACACTATTGTGTACGTGGTGCTGGGGTTCAAAATCGTGTCATCGCGCATGCCAGGCAAGTGCTGTAGCCACTGAGCCACCACTCCAAGCCCAGAAGTCCACATTTTAAACAATCAGTGTAGGTGAGTTTGGCTTTCATTATTGGAGTCTTCTCTCCCCTGTCTCCAAGATGGAAGAGGAGCTCCTGATAGCTTTTATAGAATGACAGATAGGATTAGCTCGTATGTTTTCAGTTCCTTGGAGAATTGGAAATGTAAGAGTATTTTGGGTCAAATTAAAACAAGGGTTTAAAGGACTATTTTAGGTTGGGCTAATTACTGATTTTGTCTCATGTTCTATGTTGATCAGAGGCTGTTGACCACATTAAGTTGTAGTTGACGAATTTTCCTAGCTAAAAGAAAGCATTTTATAATTCCTCTAATTTTTATCAAAGAACTCCAAAGTGTTTAATCAGCATTACAAATAGTGCTAAAAATTTTGATTTAAAAATTATCCTAAATCATCAGAATTTGTTTACCCCAGATGGATAAAATTTAACATGATACCACTTCTCAGTGCTAGCGTTAATCACTTCTCTACTCTGACCTAAAGGTAAGTTGACATGAGGCAGTAAAGAGATAGCTGTCTCTGACTCGTTCCCAGAGCCAAATTCTCCTTTTTCATTCTGTGCAGTTGACGTTGTCTGAGTGTTCTCAGATAGTCTTGGCAATCGCGTTGGTCTCTGGAAGAAGGTGGATACACATAAAATGATCAACATTTTTTTTGACAGATTTTTGATATTTCCTGGGATCCATATCAGCCAAACAGAGTGGTTAGCTGTGGAGTAAAACATATAAAGGTAAAGTAATTAATAAACAAATTTTATGTAACTGTATGAAAAGAATTTTAGGTGTCAATATTATTAATTTGGGGTTGAAAGACTGCTTGACTTTTACTTTTTCTTTTTCCCCTTAAACTTGGGAGCTTTGATGCCTGAAAGCTCTCTGATCCTGAAGCAAGCCAGCATCAGCTGATAGGGCTCTTTTGGAAACGCAAAGTAATGACAATCAAGCGAAGCACTTGGTGGGCAGCTGAGAAGGAAGCAACGTTAATTACTCAACTGAATACTTCTAATACTTCTAGGACTGCATTTTTAAAAAGTAGTTGTGCTTTTAATATTATGAATTAAGTTTTTAATATTATAATGAATATTTAAGTTTTTATAATGAATGTTTTTACATTATAATGAATAATGAATATTGGCATGTTAAAACTTTGACATGTTGGTATGTTCTCTTAGCAGAGAAGTATTTGACATAGAGAGGTACATAGTACAGTCCTACCCAGGCCGTTGTTTTTTTTTTTTTGTTTGTTTTTTGCTTTTTTAAGAGAGGGACAATGAGAAAGAGAATCAATTTTATTTAGTTTTTCATCTGATTTTTGTTGCTCCGACACTTATTTGTGTATGTGGTGCTGGGGTTTGAAACTGGGTCCTCACCTATGCCAGGTAAGTGCTCCAACTGCTGAGCTACTACTCCAGCCCTCTGGACCACTGGTTTTTAAAATCCTTTGCGGTACTGGGGATCAAACCTAGGGCGTTTTGCATGCTAGGCAAGTGCTCTACCACTGAGCTGCATTCCCAGTCCACGACTCTTTTTTTTTTTTTTTTAAGAGAGCTAATTTTAGTTTTTCATCTGGCTTTTGTTTTTCCTCCACTTAATTATGTATGCAATGCTGGGGATGAAAACTGGGTCCTCGCACATGACAGGCAAGTGCTTTACCGCTGAGCCACCTCCTTGGCCCAGGCCTTTGGTTTTTAAATGCCCCCTGCCTTCCTCTAGACTGTACAGGCTGAACCTGCCCTGCAAGGCCTTTGATTCTTTCTGTTCTGTTGTACAGGTAGCAATATTAATATCATCAACATCCTTTGCTCTCACATAGCAGCAATTTCTCCTAAACTGTGGAATATGGTCCAGGATCTTTTGTCTATAATAGTGTAGATAATATATATTCAAGTCCATAAGTAAGTGTAAGAATCATGCTGCTGAATGGAGCATGTCTGAATCTCTGCTAATACAAAAATGATACTTTTCTGTACGAATAGAATAGATACTATATCATTCCTCCAACCTGCCCTTCCTGTTTTCCAGGTCTTTTATTGTTTTGTTTCGGGGTTTTTTTGTCTAATTTTTCATGATCCTGTTTATTATTTTTACTTAATGATTAGAAATTCCTACTTAAATGCTCAGAAACAAATATAACAAGAAATGAGACCTATGTAAAAAATACTTTAAAAGTTTCTAGAGAAACATAAGACTGGAACAAATAGAATCTTTTTTTTTTTTTTTTTTTTGGAGAGTGAGAGAGAGAATTCTATTTAGTTTTTCATGTGACTTTCATTCCTCGGACATTTCGCTGTGTACGTGGTACTCGGATTTGAAATTGCGTACTCAAGCATGCCAGGCAAGCACCTTAACCACCGTGCCATGGCTCCAACCCCAAGAATCTTAATTCTTAACATCTAAAATTTGCAAATGTGTATTTTTCTTTTTGAATTTATATTTGGTATGAATTAAATTAAAATCCCTATAATTTTTGTTACCTGACAGAATTTCCCTTTCAGTTATTATAAACTAATCTGAGAGGATAAAAGAATAACTAAGATAGAAAAGAAGAATGAAGAGGAATAAACACAATTTGCTAAAGCATATTGAAAATTAAGATAATTAAAATGATATAAGATTGAATGAGGAAAAATAAATTTTTTTAAAAGCTGAGCAATAGACCTTAATGTATATGACAATTTAGAATATAATAGCATTTCTTACCAGTGGGCACTGAAACTATTTAAGGGAAAGTCATATCACTTCATACTTTACACTAAAATAAACTCTGAATGATTTAAAGAATTACATGTTTAAAGAAAACTAAGTAGAGGACTATTTAGGCAAAAGTTTAGCTGCTTTGGCGGCGAGGGGGGGCTGGGGGTGTGCTAGGGATTAAAGCAATGGATGCTTTACCACTGAGCTACATTTCCGGCCCTTTTATTTTTTTATTTTAAGACAGGGTCTCACTAAGTTGCTTAGGGCCTTCCTCAGTTTGTTGAAATTGGCCTCAAACTTTTAATCCTCTTGTTTCAGCCTCCCACATTGCTGGAATTACAGGTGTGCACTACCATGCCTGGTCAGGGGAAAGGTCTTTCTACATATAAAAGCAGAGAAATAATTCATAGGGAATAACATTGGCAGATTTAACTATATAAATATTAAAATATTCTAAATATTCTGTATAACCCTCAACCCCTCAAAAGGAGGCCAACTACAAATTATCATGTATTGTAAAACAAGAAGCACTATCTACTGATAGTGGTATGTTCTTGAAATGTAAAGACCTCCAGTAAATCTGTAGAATGGAAAAGGAACATAGACAACACACATGAAGATGCTAAATCTTATTAATAACTAAAGTATATAAGCTTTCAACTCAATATGTCATTACCATGATTAAAATGTACTTGGTGTTGGCAAGGATTCAGGGAATGAGTACTCTCAAGCCTTGCTGGTAAATGAAAAATTTAGCAATGTTTGATAGCTTCAGGAATGTTGATCTCCTTTGATCCAGTAGTTTTATGTCTTGGAGTTTATTCCAAGGAAATGGTTAGGAGTGTGAACCAAGAGCTGATTCATTATTGAGTAATTTATCAATAGCAAAGAAAACTGAAGACCAATCCAACTGCCTTTGGTAGCTAAATAAAATATAGTATACTTACATGATGAAATATAGCACAATCATTATAAACTTGTGTTAGAGATTACATAATGATATTGGGAAATATTCAAGGTATATTTTAAGTGCAGAATTCCATCCTTCTACTGGCTTTGATTTTTTTTCTTTAAAATATATATTTTTTTGTATAGGCAATACATTAAAATGTTAAACAGTTATCTCAGGGCAATGTGTTAATGGCTGATTTATAACTTTTCCCTTTTCCCTTTTAAATTTATCTTAAGATATCAGGTACTACTTCTGAGATTGACAAATTATGAAAAAATAAAAGCATGAAGTCTAGAGGTTCCTACTCTAAGGTATAAGGTGTCCTACCAATGTCTTAAGGCTTCATAAACATTTTATAATCCTTGTGCAAAGACTCATCTTTTTTTTAATTTAATTTTTCATGTGGCCTTTGTTGCTTTGGCACTTTGTTGTGTATGTGGTGCTGAGGTTTGAACCTGCGTCCTTGCACATGCCAAGCAAGTGCCAGAACCACTGAGCCACCACTCCAGCCCCCAAAGACCTCATCTCTAACCTGAGAAGTGTGCTGACGTGCACTTTTAGTGGCAATTCGAAGCTTCTTCCCCTGTGATCTGTACAGTACAACTGAAAGATCAAATAACTCATGATATTTAATAAATTCATGTTGAGCGTACTATGTGAAGGAGCAGACACAGACCCTATTTCCAATTACCTGAAGTTTAGGTTAAAATGCTGGAATAGAACATTCTGTAGGAAAGGCAAAACCAAAAACCTCTCAGCATATAGAGGAGATCCAGCTGGTGTGAAGCGTGCTGTTTCTCGAGTGGCTCCATCTTACAGAGCCCTGGTGGGCAGTGAAGTTTAGTAGGACAGGATTGGGAGGCCCCAGAACCCAGAGGAGAGTTTTCCTTTAAGTCAGGCGTTAGGGAGGCTTTGGTCACCCATGGAGTCATGGAACTGGGGAGCCAGGAAGGTCCTTGGTTCATAACGTGTGCCAAGATTACTAACATTTACAGTATTGAACAACTTCTTTATGTAATTTGCTTTCCAAGGGAACCATTATTTTGAAAGATTTTTGGCTCAAAATTGTCATTAAAAATAGTTCCCTGGGGGCTGGAAGGGTAACTCAGTGGTTGGAGTGCTTGCCTGGCATGCATAAGGACCCGGGTTCAAACCCCAGCACCACATATACAGCTAAGTGTCAGAGAAACAAAGACTAGATGGAAAAAAATACATAAAACTGATTCTCTTTCTCCCTTCCTCCTCTTCTATCCCTCTATCCCTCTCTCTCTCTTAAAAAAAATTTCCTTAGCAGTCTTTTATTAATCAAGATACATATCTGCACCATGAGTTTCTGATAGGCCTGAGATAGGATGAAGCATTGAGTTGTGTTTTTCAGCCATGAGTAAAGAAACATGAGTTCATGATCTGATTTCCAGTAGGCTTTGGTGGCTTCCAGGAAATCTGAAATCCTCCTTAGTGAGAAAGCTAAGACCTAGGTGAGTATTTTGAGTTTGAATCCTGATTCCGTCTCCTCTTTCTTGACTCTGAACAAGCTATTTAATCTCCATGGTACCTACTTTCTTCTTCTTCCTCACCCTAAAATATGAGAATCTCTACCTCCTGAATTCATTGAGTTGCATAAAACGGTGTATGGTAGGTACCAGAAGAGGCACAACAACAACATTAATTTCTTTCCCCATTTCCTAGGATCACAGTAATGGTGGCAGAGAGATTTAAATGTACCCTCCAGCTCCCTGCATAGACTTCTTCCCACTGAGCTGTTCTCTCTGTAATCGTCTATCTTTGGCTTAACTTTCCTCCAAAACATTTATTGGGTTCTAACTAGATGAGTTGTTTAATTAGAAGAATTCTCCAGATTCCTCCCTATTTCTTTCCATCCTTGGTTAACTCTTAGATCTAAAAGCAGAGACAGACAAAGTCCTGCAACTGTATTTGAAAACACGAAGAGCTGTTTATCTTGTTTAATTATTATAACAGATACAGCATTTTTCTATAGAAACAAGGGTCTTTTCCTCAAATGGAAGAATCTGCAAATGTCCACCCAGCAAGCCTTTATTAATTTTATCTAGAAATAAAAAACAAATTTAAGCAGGTTTCAATAAGTTATCTTCACTATGTATATTTTTCTTCTGATTCTAGAATTTTCCCAGTTTTTATTCCCACCCCAAACCTGTGTTAACACTAAATGAGGGGCTGGAGCGGTGGCTCAGCAATTACGGTGCTTGTCCGGCATGCGCAAGTGTATCTGAATTCAAACCCCAGCACCACATACACAACGAAGTCTTGAGCAACAAAAGCTGCATGAAAAACTAAATAAAAAATTGTTTCTCTCTTTGTCTCTCTCTCTCTCTCTCTCTCTCTCGCTGTTTCTCTCACTGTCCCTCTCTTTAAAAAAAAAACACTGAATAATTTCAGCCACAAGTTGGTTACAGAATCTTTACGTTTCAAGAAAACATTTTTATGTGAAATTTTTGTACAGTGGGTAAAATCCTTTATTTTTGTAAGTCTCCCATTTTTGGCAAACAGGCAAATTATAATTATCTGAAACAAATGCTTGCAAAAACAGTAACAGTTGAGCATCATCTGCTTCATTGGTTTTACAGCAAATGAGCCTACAGGTTTGTGCATACTGTGAAGCCTTCTCCAATCTGTAGACATGACCTAGGGGGCCAGGGTGGCTACCTAGGGCCAGATGGACTCCAAGGCACCTGCCAGTTCCAACAAAATTTGCATTTGCAATTTGTGAATGGAGATTGGAGAAATAAACAGTGTCTCTCCATTTGATGTGGATTTAATGATGCCAGCACTACACTAAAATGCTACTGTTTTCCAAATAGAAAATGGTCTCAAGAAGAGAGAGTATCTCAGGTATTTACCACTTTATGCAGAAAATCTTATTCTGGCATCATATCTATATATGCTTTTTTTTTTTTGAGAGAGGGCCAGTGAGAGAAAGAATCAACTTTATTTTTCATATGGCTTTCACTGCTGCAACACTTCATTGTGTACATGGTGCTGGGGTTTGAACCCATGTCCTTGTGCATGCCAGGCAAACGGTGTAACCACTGAGCAACTGCTCCATCTCTCTATATATGCCTTTTAAGAGAATCATATAGGGGCTGGAGTGATGGCTCAGCAGGTATGGCGCTTTCATGAGTGAGGATGCGAGTTCAAATCTCGGCACCTCAGCACCACATACACAGTGAAGTGTCACAGCAGTGAAAACCTCATGAAAAACTAAACAAAATTGATTCTTTCTCTCACTTTCCCTCTCTCTTTAAAAAATATTTAAAAAAATGAATCATATAATTTAGAGTGTTTCAAGCCAGCATTATACCATCTGACTGACCGATTACTTCATCAGAAAACCCTCATATAATCATATGAGGATATTGGTCGCTCTTTTTTTTTTGTTTGCCCATCAAGAAATATTTCACCTAGGCTGGCAGTGCACATCTCGAGTGAAAGGACAAAATAATTACAATATTTAATCTTCATGCAAGAGGAGACATGAGAAAGGAAAACACCTGCCTGGAGTATCTCCTTGAACGGAAAGTTCTTTGACATATTTGTACCACCAGCAATCATTTGTGTCTAATGGTTTATACAAGTTCAGAGTTAAAACTTAAATGTTTCCCTTGGCTTATATCTAACTAGCTTTTCCCGGAATGCCTTTATTCTTTTGACACATATGTCAGCACCTTTTTACAAAGATTATAATACCTAAAGAAATGAATGGCACTCGCCTTCAAGAGGAGCACCCTATACCGCTTCACATAGCCGCACACGTGTGTCTCTTCCACCGTGCTGCTGGTGCAGTTGTTCCAGAACTGCCGCCCCTGCTACCCAGCTACCCTGAGAGGACCACCCTTTTTCTCTCCTGAAGGCACAAAGTATTAAGGTTGTCACTGATTTTTTTTTTTTTATTCCTCATACATTCCTGCCGCCTGGAGCTGTCTAACCCTGTTCTCCTGAGCCTGATGTAATTTCTTCCTCACCATTGAGCTGAATTCTATCCTTGTTCATTCCATTTAATATAACTGAGAGTCTCTGCTTTGAATTTCCTTGTCCTTTGCATATACTCTGAACATTCTGTTTTAAAATTCTTGTTCAGTTTTTCATACGCATCTTCATTAGATTTAAAATTCTCAAAGCATGGGCTTGAGCCATGGCTCAGCAGTTCAAGCACTTGCATGGCATGTGTGAGGACCCAGGTTCAAACCCCAGCACCACATGCAGGACTAAGTGTCAGAGAAACAAAGGCCAGATGGAAAATAAATAAAATTGATTCTCTCTGTTACTCTCTCCTTCTCTCTTTAAAAAAAAATTCCCAAAGCAAAGATCAAGACTTCAGGGGTTTATCATGTATGACCCCTGTTTGTCACTTCCATATGGGGATAATAGTGGCCAATTGTCTTGGCCAATTCTCAAGTATAATAAGTTATTATGAAACATTTTTGGTATTTTGGAGGTCAAATAACATATGTAGGGAAACTATAAACTGTCAGGTGCTATATGAATGGCAGTGAGATTATACCAGTTCATATATTAAAAGCTATATCAAAGAAAAACACCACATTTCTATATAATCATCAAAGTGTCCCTGCTGTCATCTATAAAGTAGCTTAGACAGTATGCTAATGGTCTTCCCATGAATCATTCAACTAAAAATGGAAAACAGTCAATTGTTTGGCTATATGGAAATATCACTCATTGTTAAAAACATTTCTACGTAATCTTTGTACTGCAAAGATGTTTAAAGCCTTTAGTTGGAAAGCAATTAATTTCTAAATAGACGTGCTCATTTAAAATACCTAGGCCGGGACTGGGCTTGTAGCACAGTAGTAAAGTGCTTGCTTAGCACATGTGAGGCACTGGGTTCGATTCTCAGCACCACATAAAAATAGACAAAATACCTTTATTTTATGTATGTATGACTAAAAAAAATTAAAATGCCTAGGTAATATATCATGCTAACAGGAAGTTGTATATAGTTTCAATTTTCTTTTTTATATTGATTTGTATTTCTAAATCTCTCTACAATAAACCTATATTAATGTTTTAATCATCTTTTATGTTTCTGTGAGCAAAAGACCTGATGGAACAACTTAAGAGGAGGAAAAGTTCATGTTGACTCACAGTTTTAGAGGTTGACTGACTCCATTGCTCTGGGCTTGCAGTGAGGCAAAACGTCAGGGGTGGAAGTCATAAGACCTCTGGAGGAACCAGAGACCTCTGCTTACCAAGAATAACATACAAACAGAAAGGCATGCCCCTGGTCTCCTACTTCCTCTAGCCATGATCAGTCAGCCTACAGTTACCACCCAGTTTAATCCATAACTGTGGATTAATCTACTAATTAGGTTACGGCTCTCAAAATCTAATCTTTTCACTCTGAACATTTTTGCATTGCCTCACACATGAACTTTTGGTAATACCTCATATCTAAACCATATTAACTAGTTTTATCATTTGACAAAAAAGTTAAAAACATGATTCATCCACTTTATTCCAAGTTTGTGAGTATATTGGCATTTTTCTGTCATATTGCCATTAAATATCAAAGTTTTGAAATTTTGGAAGTTTTAAAAATATCATCATAGGTTTTTCTTATTCTCCTAGAGGTAGGCTGAAATGCTTTGTTTCTTTGCTGTCACCATGAAAAAATTTGTGCCTTGTTCAGATATAGTAAATTATGTAACAGGCACTGAAACATAAATACCAGTAATACGATGCATCAAAATACTCTATATTTTTAGATTCACTTATTTTATTGCTTACTTTCTAGTTTTGGACACTATGTGGAAATGCCCTGACTGCAAAAAGAGGGATATTTGGCAAAACGGGGGATCTTCAGACCATCCTTTGCCTTGCATGTGCCAAAGAAGACGTCACCTACTCTGGTGCTTTAAATGGTGACATCTATGTCTGGAAAGGGCTTAACTTAGTCCGCACCATCCAAGGAGCACACAGTGTGAGTATTAATGAATATTAATGAAATTTCCGTAGGGAAATTTGGTAACAACTTATTCTACAAATTAAGGTCTACTGAACATGACCAAAGCATTCATGAAGATGTCCCAAAGTAATTTTGTTCATCTAAGAAGAAATATTTCATAATAACTTAGTTCTGCCTCAGTGGGTCTAGGATGGTGCTGCTGCTGCTCTGTGGCCCACAGTTTGAATAGGAAGGGCATAGACAGCTATTGCTTTTATGGTAGTTGGTGAGCTAGACTTTCCTCACTCTGTTGAGATGCTAGGATGTCACCTCCACCTCCATGTCACAGTGTCCTAAGATGTAGACAGATGTTACTATATTCCTAAAAAGTCTGTTTTAAAAATATAATCTATGGGATGGAGCAGTGGCTCAGTGTTTGGAGTGCTTGACTGGCATGCACAAGGACCTGGGTTCAAACCCCAGCACCACAATGCAACTAAGTGTTGGAGAAACAAAGTCCAGATTAAAAAAAGAAGAATCAATTCTTCTTTCTTAAATTTTTTTTAAAAATTAAAAATTATAATCTATGATCAGTTTAGGAATGGTGAAGGAGCACTAGAACTACTTTGTTTGGGTGGTGGTTATAACTATACTCATTGCTGTACTGGAGATTGAACCCAGGGTCTTGCACATGCTAGGCAAGCAGTGAACTGCATCCCCAGCCCTTTTTATTTTGTGATAGGGTCTCATTAAGTTGCCCAGGCTGGCTTTATATTTGTGTGATCCTTTGGTCTCAGCCTCCTGAGTAGCTGGGATTATAGACATGTGCTACTGCTCTGACGGTTATTTTTTTAATTTAACCGAGATAAAGGATATTACAAATGACTACTTGTTCTATTGTCAGGATTTTTGCATTGTTTTTTAAATCAAGGTTCAGCTGTGACAGCTATAATGGTTACAGCATTATCTGTTGAATCAACAGGCTGGAATCTTTAGCATGTATGCTTGTGAAGAAGGCTTTGCCACTGGTGGGAGAGATGGCTGTATACGATTATGGGATACTGATTTCAAACCAATAACCAAAATTGATCTCAGGGAGACAGAACAAGGTTATAAAGGTAATATATGTATTAATGCTTATCTGTCATTCTAAGAAAATTAAACACAATATGAAGTTCTATATTTGTTTGAGTATTACATGAAATGTGAAGTTCCCATGTTATATTTCTGTGTACTCCACCTTACTCTATAAAGGATTTAAGGAAGTTTATATCAAAATATTGAAAGAGCTCAACAATATGTTAAAAATAAGTGGACACTATTTTTCCTAAGTAGCACAAAGGTGTCTGTGTCTACCAGCAATGGCCCTGCAGCAAAGATAAACAATATTATGGTAAAGTTGCTGAGTGGTTTCCCAGGTGGTGGCATTTTCAGTGATAAAACTAAGAGGTTCTGGATAAGTTGATCACCCTAGATGTGATTGTGCTCAGTCTCTGAAAATATAAACAAATGGTAGGAAAAATGGGATGGAGAAATCATTCTTTAAGAAAAAATAGCTTTAAAGTAGTAGCCACCGTAGCAGAGGTTGAGAACATGGGCTCAGTGTTAGGGGGCCTAGGTTAAAGTCCAAATTTTACTCATGATTTGAGACCTTGGTCAAAATCTCTTAATATCTTTGGGCCTCTGTTTCCTCATAAAATGGGCATGATATTAACAGCAAACTCAGATTTACATGAGGATTAAATATACTTGCAAAGTGCTGAGGGTGAGTCATGGTGCGCAATCAGCACTTGGTTAAGTGTCAGCTGTAATTCAACGTATAGAGTGTGCGGAGAGCACAAAGCAGTTCATAGACTTTTTTTGTTTTTTAACATGCTCTGGGTAGGCCTATGACCTATTCATAAGAATTTGAAACTCAGATGTTGAAGTAGAAAATATACATAGGAAAGATAATATGCAGTCACAGCAGTGTTCACACTTTAGGCACCAATGGTTCCTACACCTGGCCCAAGGCTCCTATGGCCAGTGCTGAGTGAGGGGTGCTCAGTACCATGCGTCCTAGGGTCCATGAGATGAAAATTTTAATATTGTACAAGTGATGGGGAATCATTTCCAGTTCTGAAATCAGAGAGAAATTGCCTTAGAGTCTGCCTAGTGAGGACCCTTAACACAGAGGCCAACAGTACCCAGAGGACCTGAAATGAATTATTCCTCATGGTCCTTATCATGAAGTACCTCTACATGGACTGATGGCAGTCAACGCCACCATATGTGTTCTGTAAGCTATGTCTTGTGGCACCTGCCCTACTCTCTGCTGCCTGGGTAGATTTCGGAGAACAGAGAAGAAGGAACTGCACAGCCCTTAGGCCATCCTCCTTAAACAATGTTTTCAATCAAGCTTTGTTAAAAACTGAGCAAATGGGAAGTGAGCTGGATATTGTACTTCCTGCTTATACCTGGAGGCCAGCTTTATATAACCATAAAATGGAACAAGTGTATCTACAGACAGCTCTTACAGAGATTGGACTGTTTCCCTCTTTGGGAAGCTCAGAATCCTGGTCTGGATACCTTTCTGATTATAAGGCACAAGCGGTTCATAGGAAGTTGTAGAATTTGGTGGCTACTTCAGTGCATGGACAAGGAGAGGATAAAGGTCTTTAAGTTCTCTGCCCTAGAGCATGATTCAGCGTAACTTAGAAAAATGTTTCAAATAGTTACAAGCAAGCTGTAACAGAAATATAAAAAAAAGGGAAAGTGGCCAAAATGTTTGACCTTGAACCTTCTTGACATATTCCTCAAGGTATAAACTAAGACTAAAACATGTACTTACATAACCTATGAGTTAACTTGCTAAATGGGATTCTCAACCATAAACTGGCTGAATGTTGGGAGAACATCAGCTTCAAACAACTTTGACAGTCACTTCATTCACTTCTTTTGAAAATTGTAGCTCATAATTAATAAAATTTAAAGCTTGGGGATCAGTGCATTATTAACTTGCCCTGCTAATACTTTTTTACTATGAGTTCTTGACCATGAATGAGTAACTGTATCACGAGGGGCTTGTATTGATTACCCAGAGTCAACTCCATGACCAACTCCTATCTGTAGAGTCAAAGGAGGACAGTCGTGGTGTCCTTCATCTAGTATCACTCTCAGCAGATCGCACACACCTGCCTTGGCAGGATCAAAGCAGATCTGGGTGGTGCATGGTAGACAGGTGGAACTTGAAATAAGCCTGCACTTCGTGAGATGTGGCGTGTGGCACCTGAGCTTGAGGTGTATTGGGGAGGGACTGCCATGCCTATTAGAAGGATGGCTAATGGGACAATAGACTATGTTTTGGGAGGAGGAATAGACTGTGCTTTTAAAGGATGTTGTAGATTATGTTCCAGTTCAAGCCAGAGGGAGTCATAAGTGGGGCAAGAAGTGGGGAGGAGCTCCCAGGAGAGTCAGGGTAGGGACTGCTCAGAACATAGCCCTGTAGACCGTTGAGTCTCCAGCCATCTTAATTTTTAGAGTTGCTACTCATAGCTTATACTCTTATTTATTTAATATCTTAGTTTAAACTGATGTTAATGCATCTTTTTATAAAACCTCTTATGGTAATATCTGTGAAAAGTGGGCTTAATGTACTGTTTCTTTTTTACTCATTTTTTAACTATTGAAATAGTATCCATGGTGCCTGGGCTGACCCACTTGGGAAGCTCTGTCACATGAGTCCACTATGTACCATGAACTTCAAAACAGATGCTGGCATCCATTCCAGCCCTCGGTGGAAAAACCATACACATCTAGAGTCAAAGGAACAAGAGCCTCCTGGCTGAAGTATTGGTAACAATCAAATCCAATCCACCCCTACCCCGAACTTGGAGTTCTTCTGACTTTGTGGCCTGGACGCTGCCAGGAAAACCTGCTGTGCACTGTCTTGAGCTAGGCCTTGGTGCCATCCTCATGCTGAGGCAGGCAAGGAAACTGTTGAGTTTGGGAGCTGTTTTTCCTAGCTGAAACCCAGAGAGTCTCAGAATAGGCCTCCTGTTGTGACAAGGGCTGGCACTCTAGACTCCATGAAGATGTGTCCCAAGGCCAAAGTGAGGCAGGAGGCCCAGCATAGGTATTAGGAATTAAAACATGCAGGATTTGAGGAGATTAGAAATAATGAAATGTGAACAGTTTTCAGGCCCAGGTACCACAACCTCGATCCTTCAGCCAAGGCCTTGACCCTTTCAGCACTCCTATTAGTGAGGGTAGGGTTAAAGAGGATGGAAGGAGAGCGAGCACAGAAAGGACAGAACAGAAAGAAGACAAAGTGGACAGAAGATGTTCGGGGTACTTGTCTCACCCTGAAAGAGATCTTGACCTGATCCATCTGTGGTTTGCCTCAAACGTAGAAAAGAAATACATTTGACAGGAGCAGATCCAGGCAAGGCAATGTTAAAACATCCATGCTCACAGTTTGGACATGAATCTATGTGTTTGGATGACTTTATCTTTTTAAGAACCTCTTAATATACATGAGCTCTCTTCCATATTTTTGCTGCTTGTGTAACAGTGACTGTTTTATTCATCTCCATGGAGGGAGAGTGGTTTCTCAATTTGCTCAAATGGCTTTCTAAACAATTTAGCAGGAGAATTATGGTCATGTTCCAATTCTTATGACATGCTAACAATTATCTATGTTCCTTAAATTTAAAAAAATTAAGAAATTTGGTACTTAACAGCATTTGGAAACCCTGGTCTTTTTATGATGAGCACAGCGTGCTGCTGTAAGGACTTCTGTTGCTCCTCCTGTAGATGTCTAGATCTATAGAACAAATCTGGCAGTTTCCAAGTTTTTCTGATGCAAGGTTTGCATACATTTACATCTTCCAATTGTTATGCATTGAGGGAGAATTGTTTCTAAATGAACCACAATACATTCTTTTTTTTTTTTTTAAGAGAGAGGAACAGTGAGAGAGGGAGAATCAATTTTTATTTAGGTTTTCACGTGGCTTTCGTTGCTCTGACACTTTGTTGTGTACATGGTGCTAGGGTTTGAACATGTGTACTCACACATGCCAGGCAAGTGCTGTAACCACCGAGCCACCAGTCACAACCACGATAAATTCTAAGCTCAGAAAAAAATGATATGGCTTCATTATCGAGAGACACTATTAATTCTATCTTTATAGTCAGGCATCAGCTAATTAAGACATTTGACTTCCAGTGAAAACAATTAACCCTGCTTTAGATTGAGGGTGAATCCGCTTAGAGACGGGTCACACTCACATCAACAAGAACCAGTAAGGCCACGATTGAGTCTTAGGGGTCCTTCCTTTCCGCCCCACGATGAAAAAGTCCTTTACATAATCAGGAAGGCCCTTCTTCAATTGAGGGAGTGGTAGCATTTTAACTACACCAGTGCCTTTCACATCTTTTGTGAGTTACTAGATTTTTGCCAAGTGTTCAAACAAATTTTCTTTAGTGACAACTATACATACGTGATGATATAAATCAGCAACCTGATGGATGCAGCGTGATAGCTTTCCATTGCTGTGAGAAAATACCCAAGAAAGACAGTTTAAAAGGAGGAAAAGATTTACCTGGCGTACAGTTTCAAACTTGGCTTATAGTCCATGATTGCTCAGCTCCATTATTTCTGGGCCTGTAATGAAGCAGAACATCATGGCAGAGAGGGTGAGGGGGTGGAAAGCTGCTTACTTCATGAAAGCTGGCTGCAGAGGAAGGATCCAGGGATAAGATGCAGGCTTCCACAGCATACCTCCAGTGACGTACTTCCTTTAACGAGGCCCTTCTTCCTAAAGTTTCTACCATCTCCAAACAGTGCCACCACTGGGGAACCAAGCCTTCAACACACGAGCCTTTGGGGGACATTCCATATCCAAACCATAATATCCAGGATCCTTTATCTATAATTCTGAAAGTGAAACAGTTTAGACTAAAAAGATTTTTCTGACTAATTTAGCAGCAAAACCTGACCTGAACTCAATGAGGCTGTTTGCTATTTGGTGTCTTCACATTTGTGAATATTCATCTATTTTACTGTAGAAATGATTAATTCAAGGTGGTGTCTCAAATTCCAGTGGACATAGCCCAAACTTCTCTAAAAAAATTTTTTTTTTGGCACAGGGATACCAGAAATTGAGCTCAGGGTCACTTAAATACTGAGTAAGATCCCCACTCTTTTTATTTTTTATTTCAAGACAGTGTCTAAGTTGCTTAGGGCCTAAGTTGCTGAGACTGGTGTTGAATTGGTGATCCTCCTGCCTCAGCCTCCTGAGCTGCTGGAATTATAGGCATGCACCACTATGCCCATCCATTTGACCATATGTTAAGTTGGGCCATGTTATTATTGAGTAGTAACTGTTACATGTTATGGGACAAGTCCTTGGGAATTTTTTTTTCTCCGTGGCTTGTCTTTACATTTTTATAATGGTATCTATCAAAGACCAAAAGTTTTGATTTTTGAAGTCTAAGTGGTCCATATTTTTCCTGCAGTTCATGCTTATTTCTTCTCTAGGAAACAATTATCTTTGAAAAGTCACAAAGATTTTCCCTTGTGTTTTTTCTATTAGTTGTATACTTCAGCTCTCTGTTGTTGGTCTACTTGAGAAAATTTTTGTATATGTTAAGAGTTAGGAATTGAGGTTTGATAATATTTTCCTTATCAATATTCAATCATTTCAGTACTGTTTGTTGAAAAACTGTACTTTATCCATTGAGTTACCTCACCACTTTTTTTTTATACCAAGGATTGAATCCTGGGGTACTTAACTACAGAGCCACATCCCCAGCCCTTTTTAATTTTTATTTTGAGACAGGGTCTTACTAAGTTGCTTAGGGCTTTACTAAATTGCTGAGGCTGGCTTTGAACTTGAAATCCTCCTGCCTCTGCCTCCCAAGCCACTGGAATTACTGGCATACAACACCACGCCTGGCTTAAACTTCTCTAAATTCTAAAATGCACCTGGCACCAAAGGATTTCAGATGTGTGGGGTGATGTTTTGGTGAATATCAAATTCTGGAATTTTCAAGCTGGGAGAGATGTTGGATGTCAGTGAGAAGAATTCTTATCACCTTATAAGTGAGTAGATTGGAAGCTTAGGGTCAGTAGCATCCAGCTAAGTGTGGGCTTAGAGCGCTAATTCGTGTATCTTGAATCTGATCATTTTAGAAATAAATGTCTCATCTGCTTAAAATAATGAAACTTAAATGACTTATAGTGGTGGCAAAAGAAGCCAAAAATAATCCTTGAGGCAAGTCAACCAATATGACTTCTATGGTGATAAAATACTTTGAGTTAATGGTTATAAATGAGAGTATCTAAAGGAATACAGTAATTATTCACACAGCATAAGATGCATTCATTATTTATCCATTCAGTAAATAGTTATAAAGTAACAAGTGCCAGATTTGTGCCTAGGAACTGGGTAGGCAGTTCTAAAAAGCCTGCTCTAGTCATTATTACATTTTATGGGGGGTTGTTTTAGTTACAAATGAGTATTTATTGAATTGTGTCTAGAACTATAAACGTCAGTCCGGAGAGTCCTGCATTTGGCTAATCACTAAGCGAGAACTGGAGGCTGAAGCCCCCGGGACAGAAAAGTCTCCTTAGACTTGTCACCAGTTCCGCCAGCCTGGGCCACCATCATCTCTGATGCTTATCACAGCAGTTTCTTTATAATTTATGTTGCGGCTGTGACCATCGTTATCTGCACAGCAGCTAGAGGGATTGTTCCAAGTTTTCACCAGCCGGATCTCATCATTCTCTTAAGACCCTGCAGTCATTCCCCATTTTTTCTGAAAGAGCTAAAGTTTTTACAATGACCACCTTCCTGCCCTGGCTTCTCCTCAGCCAGCTAGTTTGGTTATACCTTCCCTGCTCTGCATTCCCAGGCTATTCCCTCTGCCCAAGAGTCCCGATGCCCACTTCCCTCCTCTCTTTCAGGCCTTCGCTGCAGTGCATTCTCCCCATGATTGCACGCAATCTCAGCCCACTCTGGTTGGACCTGCTGGATGCTCCTGATCCCTTCTAGATGTACCTTTCACCCACCTCATGACGTACAGTAGAGCTTACGTGTTATGTCTGTGGTCCTTTTCTGTTTCCACAAGAGTGGGGGGGTCTCAGTTCTCTGAGCATTTCAACAGTGCCTGGCGCGCATGCTGGAGCCCTGGAAATACCTATAAGATTCTGAGACTGGAGGGCAGAGCCAAGGGACAGCCATGCAGAAAGAGGAATGGATAACTTGGTGCCTTTGTGTCAACCTGCTGCATTCAAGTTTGACCCCCAGTGGCCAGGATAGGAGTCTTAGAACAGGAAGTGAGTGTCATGGTCTGATCTCACCCTCCAAGGCAGAGAAGACAGGGTGGAATGGGTGCAGGGGGAGCCCAAGTTATTCTTCCCTACTAGTTGTTTGTTTATTACCGTTTTTTCATAACCAGCACATCCTGTTGTTCTGGTCCCTCGGGTGGCTTCATCACTCACACCTCGACTCCCCTGTGCCTATCCCGCTCTGCCTGTGTGCCCACCGTTCCCCTTTGGGCCAGGCCCTTCTGTCTCACTGTCCTTCTGCTGAGAAGGTGGGAGTGTGCTGCAGAGGCATATGGTGTGGGAGCTGGGACAGTGAGGCGTGGCGGTGTGTTTGCTCAGAGTCTGCATGCGATGTGGTGTCAGAAGCAGAGAGCTGGCTGGCTGTTCATTCTCCTAATTCCCCTGTAAACATCTTTCTGAGTTGGCCTATTATTAAAGTCAGCCTAGGTGTTCCATCCCTGGGAGGGAGACTACAAGTTTCTAGCTTCTGCAGTTCTGTTAGGTTCTGTGGATTCTTAGGCATTCCTGTGGCTATAGGATCTTGGGTCCTGTTGGGTGGATTTTTGAAATAATTGGGAATTCTGTCAAGAGCCACTTTGAATATGAATTCAGCTGGAAATTCTCAGGCAGAGAGCCTTTGTGAACAGGAGCAGTAGACTAATTGAAGACTAGCCCTGGCCTGGTCTATGGAGAGGAACTTCGACACTCTCCCAGCAAAGCCCAGTACTGAATGCCCTCTCTGGGCAGCAGAACATTCCACATACAGGCTCCACTTAATCTTCAAATAGCTCTGGGGTCCCCAAGCAGGATGGCTTTTTGAACCTGCAGTCTGGACAGTTACACAGAGCCCCATATGCAGAAGGTCCCTGTGCTCCATTGAGTGCTTTGCTGTCACTCCTGCAAATTCTTAATCTTTTTCTTGAACTTTTCTTTTTTAATCCAAAAAATTAGGGATATGGATTTCAAGTACAGCTTTTGATCTTTTATTTTTGGTTAATACCTATTGATTGTATATTTTTTTTTAGAGGGAGAGAGTGTGAGAAGAGAAAGGGAGAGAAAAAGAGAATTTATTTTGTCATCTGGTTTTTGTTTCTCAGACACTTAGTGGTGTGTGTGATGCTGGGGTTTGAACCTGCATGCTCGCACATCCAGGCAAGCACCATAACTGCTAAGCCACCATCCAGCCCCTGATTGTACATATTAAATGGGGTTCAGTGTGGTAGTTCCATGAGTGTGTGCCCTGGACAAACCCTCCTCCCCCTGCATACACACATACCTTCCAACGATTCCAATAGTAATCGCTATTGTTATTCAGCTCCCTTTTCTTTTTAAGTTTCTACATATAAAAGAAAACATGTGATACTTGTCATTCTGTGTCTGGCTTATTTCACTTTTTGTCTTCCAGTACCGTCTACTTTGCTGCAAATGGCAGAATTTCATTCTTAATGATGGAATCACATTCCACAGTGTACACATACCACATTTTCCTTATCCATTCAACTATTAATGGGTCCTAGGCCAATTTCATATCTTGTGCTTATGAATAGTGCCTCCATAAACATGAGGATGCAGGTGTCTCTTTGGTATGATGATTTCATTTACTTGGGATAACCAGAGGTGGGGCAGCTGAATTATACAGTAGATCTACTTCTAGTTTTTAAACAGTGACCATAATATTTTCCTTCATGGCTGTACTAATTTGCATTCCCACTAACAGCAGATAAGAGTTCCTTTTTCTCCACATCTATACCAGCACTTGTTTTTATTTTATTTTTGATAATAGCATTGTAATTGGGGTGAGATGGTTTCTCATTGCAGTTTTGATCTGCATTTCCCTGATGGCTAAAGCTATTGAATATTTTTTCATATATTGGTCATCTTTACTTCTTTTGAGAAATGTCTGTTCAGATCATTTACCCATTTTTAAATTGAATTACTTGGTTTTTTTGTTAAGCTGTTTGGGTTCTTTAGTTTGGATGTTAACCCTCTGTCAGATGAATAGTTAGCAAATATTTTCTTCCATTTTGTATGTTGTCTCTGTTGATTGATGTTGTCTTTGCTGTGCAGAAGCTTTTGAGTTTGATATAATCCCATCTGTCGAATTTTGCTTTTGTTTCTAATGCTTTGAGTGTCCTATGCAGAACATAATTGGCTGTACCAATGTCATGAGCTGTTTCCCTGTTTTCTTTTAGTACTTTTTAGAGTTTCAGGTCTTATATTTAGGTATATCTATTTTGAGTTGATTTTCTACAGGGTGAGAGATGAGGGCCAAGTTTCAGACTTCTGCTTATAGATACTCAGTTTTCCCAGTGCCATTTTATTGAAGATACTGTCTTTTCTCCAGTGTATATTTTGGGCAGCTTTGTTGAGAATATCTTGTTTGTAGATGTATGGGTTTATTTTTTGGATCTCTGTTGTGTTTCATTTATCTATATGTCTGTTTTTATGCCCATTCCAGGTTGTTTTTATTACTATGGCTCTATAGTGTGTTTTGAAATCTGGTATTGTGATGCCTCTGGTTTTCCTTGGTGTTTCAATGAGGATTGTATTGAATCTGTAGATTCCTTCTGATTGTATGGATATTTTAAACATGTTAATTCTTCCAGTTCACAAATGTGGGCGTACTTTCCATCTTTTTGTGTTGACTTCACTTTCTTTTATCAATATTTTGTAATTTGTACTGTAGAAGTGTTTACTTCCTTGGTTAAACTTATTCTTAGGTATTATATTTTTATAGTTATTGTAAAGGCATTGCTTTCATTATTTCTTAGCAAATTTTATATTTGTATGTAGAAAAGCTGTTAACTTTTTTTTTAACTTTTATATGTTGATTTGTATACTGCTACTTCACAGAATTTCAGTTCTAATAACCTTTTGGTGTGGAGTCTTTACATTTTTCTACCCCTACAAACAGGAATAATTTGAATTTTCCCCTACCTATTTGTGTGCCCATTATTTCTTTCTCTCGCCTAGTTTCTCTAGTTAAAAGTTCTAGTACTATATTGAATAAGAGTGGTGAGAATGGGCACCCTTGGCGTGTTTCTGACCTTAGAGGAAATGCTTTCAGCTTTTCCGCATTCAGTATGATGCTAACTGTAGGTTTATCATATCTGCATAGCCTTTATTATGCTATAAACAACCTTTAGGTTGTTTATATAATCATAAACAACCTTTAGGTTGTTTATGATTCTGTTTATGGTTCTTCTATACCTAAATTACTTAAGACTTTTCATGGAAAGATACTGAACTTTTTTTTTTTTAAAGAGAAAGGGACTGAGAGAGAGAAAAAAGATTTTTATTTAGTTTTTCATGTGGCTTTCATTGCTCAACACTTTATTGTACATGTGGTGCTGGGGTTTGAATCCATGTCCTTGCTTATGCCAAACAAGCACTGTAAACGCTGAGCCACCACTCCAGCCTGAGAGATGCTGAATTTTATCAAACATTTTTTCTGTATCTATTGAGATGATAATGATCCTTCCTTCTGTTGAAATAACATTTGATTTATGTATGTTGAACAATCCTTGTGTCCCTGATATGAAACCAACCTGATATGGTAAATGAGTAATTTCTTTTTGTTTTTGTTTTTTTTCAAGTGCTAGGGATTGAACCAGGGTCATACCACTGAACTTCATTCATCCGCAGTCCTTTTTTTTTTTTTTTTTGAGAATTGTTTTTGTTAAGGAGTTGAGTTGTTCTACAATCATAAATGTGTATAAAGTAATAATATGACATGCACTTGATATTAAACCATAGTTACCCCCACAGCACCCACACCCCCGTGTCTAGATTCTTCTATATTACACTGCCATAAGAGATATAAATGTGTGTATATGTGTATGTGTGTGTATATATATGTACGTATACATACATATATATGTACATATATATATGAATTTTTCAGAACTAAATGATTACGTGAGTATTACTTGACTTTTGGAATGGGGACTAAAAAGTATTCTACATCACTGATTGTTTCCCTAGATCCTCCCTATTTTCTCTCCCTCTCCGCTTCCCCACCTGCATGTCTATGGTTCTCCTAAATTATGTGTTGCTATGCCTTTGGTGGATCTAGTACATGAGTTTGACTACCTTTCACCGAAGCCTGGGTTCTACTCTAGCCTCCACGAATGAGGGAAAACATATGACCCTTGACTCTCTGAGTTTGACTAACTAGCTCAGCATGATTTCTTCCATTGCCATCCATTTACCTTCAAAAGCTGCAATTTTCTTGTTTTTAATAGCTGAGTAGAACTCTATTGTGTATATATACCAGAGCTTTTGGATCCATCCGTCCAGTGAGGGGCATTGGGGTTGATTCCATGATTTAGCTTTTGTGAATTGAGCCGCTATCGATTTTGCTGTGTCACTCTAGTGTGCTGATTCTAACTCCTCTGGGAAAATACCCAGAAGAGGGATAGCTGGGTCATAGGGTAGATCCATCCCCAATTTTTTGAGGAGTCTCCACACTGCTTTCCAGAGTGGCTGTACCAGTCTGCAGTGTGGTAGTATCCCTATAATCCCCACAACCACCGCCCCTAGCATTTGTTACTGTTTGTATTCTTCAACTTTGCCAATCTGACTGGAGTAAGGTGAAATCTTAATGTCGTTTTGATTTTCATTTCTCTGATTACTAGTGGTTTACAATACTTTCTCAAGTATTCATTTCCTCTGTTGAGAAGCTCTCTGTATTTATTGGATTGTTTGTGTTTTTGAGTTCTTCTTAAATTTTGGATATGAGACCCCTGTTTTAGGAATCACAGGCCATAATTATCTCCCATTCTTTAGGTTCTCTCTTGACAATTTTGACCACTTCCTTGGCTGAGCAAAAGCTTTTTAATTTAATGGCATCCCACTTGTTATTTCTTGACTTTAATTCTTTCTCTTTGGGAATCTTGTTGAAGAAGTCATTGCCAACTCCCATATGCTGGTGTGTTGGTCCTAATGTTTCTTCTAGCAGTTGTATGGTAGCTGGTTTAATTCCTAATTCCTTGATCCATTTAGATTTGATTTTTGTGCAAGGTGAGAGATAAGGTTCTAATTTCAGTTTTCTGCAAGTGACTGTCCAGTTTTTCCAGAACTATTTGTGGAATAGGCTGTCATTCCTCCATGTAATATTTTGATGCCCTTTGTCAAATATCAGATATTTGAAGATTTTGGGGGTTATTTCAATCTTTTTTTCCTTTGATCTTCATTCCAAGTTTGATACCAGTAACGTGCTGTTTTTATTACTACAGCTCTATAATATAATTTTAGATCTGGTATTGCAAAACCACCTGTTTTGTCTTGCTTGCTTTGTAATGTTTTGGCTATTCTGGGTTTCTTCTTGTTCTAAATGAATTTGAGAATTGCTTCTCCTATATCTGTAAAAAAAAAAATGACATTGGTATCTTGATGGAGAGTGCATTGAATCTGTATAGCACTTTTGTCAGAATGGCATTGTAATTATATTAATTCTGTCTAACCAAGAGCATGTGGAACATCTTTCTGTCTTCTCAGGTCTTCTTCAATCTTTCTTCAATGTCCAATAATTTTGTTGTAGAGGTCTTTTACTTTGCTTGTTAGACTAATCCCTAGTACTTAATTCTTTCTGAAGATATTGTGAATGGGACCCATTTCCTGATTTCTTCTTCTGCCCTATTATTGTTAGCATATAGGAAAGCTTTTGATTTATGTGTATTGATCTTGTAGCCTGCCACTTTGCTAAATCTGTTTATAAGCTCAAGCAGTTTTCTAGTGGAATTTTTTTGATCTTCCAGATATAGGATTATGTCATCAGCAAAAAGAGATAGTTTGACTTCACCTTTTCCTATTCTTATAACTTTGATTTCCTTCTCTTGCCTGATTGCTCTGGCTAGGGTCTGGAGGACTATATTGAATAAAAGTGGTGAGAGTGGACAGCCTTGTCTTGTTCCCGATTTAGTGGAAATGCTTTCATTTTTTTCTCCATTTAGTATTCTACTGGCTGAGGTTTGGCATATATGGCCTTTGCAAAGTTAAGGTCCTTTGATCCTTACTTTTTGTAGAGTTTTTAGCATAAATGGGTGCTGGATTTTATCAAAGACCTTTTCTGCATCAATTGAGATGATCATATGGTTTTTATCCTTGATTGTTTATGTGATGAATCACATTTATTGTTTTGCGTATGTTGAACCAGCTTTTCATCCCTGGAATAAAGCCCATTTGATCATGATGAATCATCATCTTGATGTGTTTTTGAATGAGGTTTGCTTGAACTTTATTCAGAATTTTTGCTTTGTTGTTCATCAGGGATATTGGTCTGTAGTTTTCTTTTCTTTCTTTTTTTTTTTTTGACATGTCTTTGTTGGGTTTTGGTATCAGAATTATTGTTGCTTCATAAAAAGTGTCTGGGAGAGTTCCGTCCTTTTCAATTTTTTGGAATAGCTTAATGAGGAGCGGTGTTAGCTTCTCCTCATAGGTGTGGTAAAATTCAGCAGAGAATCCATCTGGTCTATCCTTCTTTGGAAGGTTTTTAATTGCTATATGGATTTCAGAGCCTGTTACCGGGCTGTTTAGGATTTCAATTTCAATCTGCATCAGTTGGGGATATTGTATGTGTCTAGAAGTTTGTCCATGTCTTCCAGATTGTCTAATTTAGAGGAGTATAGTTTTTCAAAATCTGTTCTTATTTCCCTTTTCATTGGTGATTTTGTTGATTGGCTTCAGTTTTCTCCTTTTAGTGAGATTAGCTAGGGGTCTGTCAGTTTATTTTTTTGAAGAAACACCTCTTTATTATTTTTATTGTTGTTGTTGTTTTTGTTCTCAATTTCATTGATTTCAGCTCTGATCTTTATTATTTCCTGTCTTCTGCTGGATTGTTCTTCCTTTTGTAGGGATTCGAGATGGAGCATAAGCTTATTTATTTGGGATCTCTCCTGGGTTTTGGGGGGATTTTTTGTTTTTGTTTGAAATAGTCTTACATATTGGAGGAAATTGTTACATATTCATGCATGCATCAATATTGACATTGTAAGAGTAAGTTAAAGCTGATCCTAGTCCAGGAGCTCCCTCCCACTTCATCCATTCCCCAGTCTATCCTGGTTTTTTAATGTAGGCACTCAGTGCTGTAAATTTGCCCCTTAAGAATGCTTTCATGCTGTCCCAAAGGTTTTGATATGTTGTATTGATTTCTGGTTTCATGTCTTCTTGGATCCATTCTTCATTTAATAGGTTATTATTCAATCTCCTTGTAAATGTGTGCTTTCTGTTATGCTGCTAATTGCTAGGGTCATGGCATCATGGTCTGATAGGATAAATGGAATATTCTTTGAATATTCTTCCCTTGATTTCCCTGCTATACATTTTTGAATATGATATGTCTTGGTGAATTTCTCTTTTGATTAGGCCTATTGGGTATCCTATGTACTTCCTGAAGAGCATATCTGATTCTACTTTGATATGGGGAAATTTTTTCTGTATTTCATTGAGAATTTTCTTTATGTCATTTGTTTTGTGTTTCAATTTCTTCTTGTATCCCAATTACTCTTATATTATTCCTTCTGATTTCATCCCAAACATCTTGAAAATTTTACTCATTTTCTGTGAGGTGTTTTTTTTTTTTTAATCTGTGCTTCAAGCTTACTCAGCCTATCCTCAGTGTCAGATGTTCCTTCTTCAAGAGCTGAGTTTCTGTTTTCCATAGAAGTTAGTGTCATTAAATTCTTCCATCTTTCTGTAATGTGATTGACTGAAGATTTCAGCTCTGTTACCTCCTTTTTTAAGCATGTCTATTTCTCAAGCGTTTTTTATCTCTTGAATTTTCTCAGTCCCTTCAGCATATCTTCTTTTAGTTCATTGTTCATTTTAGTAATCAGATCACTGATCATTTTTTCTAGGTTTTCATCCTGCTCTCTACCCGTGGGCTCCTTGTAAAGGGAGTTATGGTTTGAGGGAAACATTTTCTAGTTTGATTCCCAGTTTTTGAAGATCTTCTTCTGGATCTCTGAATTGAGATTCCCTAAAAGGAAGCAACACAGTACTCCAGGTGATTGTTCTTTGCAAGTCCAATGGTCAGGTCAGGTGATGACCACCTTCCAGAGAGCTTCTGCCTGAAGCCTCATTTGTTGCACCTTTTGGATCTGGCTCAAGGCCACTGATCTGGAACCTGTTGGGGATGCGAGGCAGCCTGCTGGATTGTTAAAGTGCAGTGGCAGAGGTGTATTGTTAGTTCCTAGGGTCCCAGGGGTACAGAGTGTACCTGAACTAGCCTGCCTATGCACCACAATGGAACTTAAGATCATTGGTGGCCGGTACAGGCCCAATTTTTCTGGACCTGTGGGTATGCAATGCAGCTGGGTTGCTCTGGGCAGGAACCCTTGGGAGTATCTTAGGCACCTGCCACACCTGGAACCAAAGGCCTGGGCCAGCACTTCAGCTGGGTGTGGGCTGTTCTGAGTGGAGGCCCTACATGTGGATGTCCTGGGTGCCAGCTGGGCCAGGACCAGAAGAGGCCTGGGTTGGTGTTGGCTGGGTGGGAGTTTCTCCAGGCAGGGTTCCTTCCCCCTTGGGTCTGTCCTGGGTGTGTTAGGCCCCAGACCAGAAGATGCCTGGGCCGGCGCTTCGTGTGGGCAGGGGCTGCTCCAGGCAGGGTTCCTCCTCAGGGCTGTCCTGGGTGTATACTACCTGGGCTAGCTTGCCAGGTATGAATGGAGACTGCTCTGGCTGTGGTCCTACCTGAAGGTGTCCTCATTTTTAAATTTAAGATAATCTTGCTAAGTTGCTTAGGATCTTGCTAAGTTGCTGAGGCTGGCCTTGAACTTGCAACCCTCCTACCTCAGTCTCCCAAGTTGCAGGATTATAGCCTTGTACCACCAGGCCTGGCTGTGAATGATCTTTTAGATGTGTTGTTGAATTCCATTTTCTAATATTCTATTGAGAATATTGGAATGTCTCTTCATCAGGGATGTTGGTCTACAGTTTTCTTTTATAGTTTTATTCTCTTCTGGTTTTGGTAACAAGATAATGCTGGCCTCACAGAATGAGTTGGGAAGTTTCCCTCTGTTTTAATTGTTTGGAAGAGTTTGAGAAGAATTGGCATTTGCTCTTTAAAATTTTTACAAGGGGCTGGAACAGTTACTCAGCAGTTACAGCACTTGACTGGCATATGCAACAACCCAGCACCACATACACAACTAAGTGTCAGAAGGGTGGAACCCAGATGAAAAAAAAATGAAGTTGATTCTCTTCTTTCTCTCTCTCTCTCTCTTAAAAATTTTTTTTTGCAAAATTCAGCAGTGAAGAAATCAGTTCCTGAGCTTTTCTTTGTTGTGAGACTTTTTATTATGGATTTACTTTTATCACTTGTCTATTCAGGTGTTTTATGTTCTTGTGGTTCAATTTTGGCCAGTTATATGCAAACAGAAATTTATCCCCTTCTTCTGTTTTTTTTTTTTTCTGGTTTGTTAGCAAATAGCTTTCCATAATAACCACTGATTATCTCTTGTGTTTCTGTGGCATAAATTGTAGTATCTCCTTTTTCATTTCTGATGCTATTTATGTGGATATTCTTTCACTCTGTCCCCCCTTTCTTTCCTCCCTCCTCTTTTCTCTTTTTCTCCTCTTGTTTCTCTTTTTCTTGGTTAGTCTAGCTAAAGTTTTGTTAATTTTATCTTTTCATAAAACCAACTCTTTGTTTCATTGGTTTTTGGATTTTCTTTGTCGCTGTTTTATTTCTGGTCTGATTTTTTTTTCTTCTCACTTTGGGGTTTTCTTCTTGCTTTTTTCTATCTTTGGGATTTATCATTCAGTTTGTTTGAAATTTTTCTATTTTTTGATGGAGGCACATAATGACTATAAACTTTCTTCTTAATACTACTTTTGTTATATCCCGTAAGTTTTGCTGTTGTACTTCCATTTTCATTTGTTACAAGAAAATTCTTTAAAAATTTTAACTTACCTTTTGATTTCTTCAGTGACCCACTGTTCATTCAAAAGTGTTATTCAATCTCCATGTAGTAGTATAATTTCTAAAATTTCTTCAGTTAATTTCTAGTTTTATTCCATTATGATTAGAAAATATATAGGATATGATTTCAGTTTTTTAGAATTTAAGACTTGTTTTATGGTTTATTCTAGAGGAAGTTGCATGCATTGATGAAAAGGTGCACTGTGGATGGGATGTTCTGTAAATGTCTGTTAAGTCCACTTGATCTATAATTAATTTTGCTTCTTTGTTGATTTTTTTTTTTGGCCTGGATGATCTGTCCGTTATTGGAAGTAGAGTGATGAGGATCCTAGTGTTATTGTATTGGAACCTACCTCTCACTTTCTTTTTTTAAAATTAGGGCATTATAGTTGTACGTAATGATGGGATTTGTTGTTGCGTATTCATAGATGCACACAATATAACAATATATTTTGGTCAGCATCCCCTCCAGTATTCTCCCATTTACCTCTTCCTGTCCCCTGGCCCCTTGCATCTCTTTCTGGGCTATATATTTATTCTATATATTTATACCTAAGTATAGTGATATAATTCTTATACCTATGAAAAAAATTTTTATATATGTGACAACAGTATATGCAATGACATTTATAAAAGCTTGGAGTATGCCTTGTTTTAACTCAGTTCCAGTATTTCCTCTTCCCCTCCCTTCCTCCTACCCCCTGTTCTTTTTAGATATACTTGACAATAGGATAGGCATTAACATTTTTATAAAAGTAGTTTTATAAAAGTAGTTCTAATCCAGTTCCCAGTATTTCCACTCCCCATTTTTTTTTCCCCTCTACTGGTCTTACTGGTCTTCCTATCAATTAATTACTTAAAAGCTTTTTTTTTTTAGTGACTCATTGATATATGTGTTGATGAGATTCACTATGATGTGTTCATACATGAACATGAGCAAGTTAAGTCTGATTCCTTGCATTAAGTTTCCCAGTTTCATTCGTCCTTTTTCCATTTCCTTCCCCTTTGACTGTTCCTCTGTTCTTTTCCTTATTTTGGGTTAGCTTCCACATATCAGAGAGAACATTTGACCTTTTGTTTTTTGAAACTGGCTTATTTCTCTTATCATGGTAGCCTCCAGTTCCATCCATTTACAGGCAAATGATATGATATCATTTTTCCTTATGGCTGACTAGTATTCCATTGTGTGTCTATGCCACACTTTCTTTATCCATTCATGAGTTGAAGGGCACCTTGGTTGGTTCCATAGCTTAGCTGTTGTGAATTGAGCTGCTGTGAACATTGATGTGGCTGCATCACTATTATGTTTGTTGCATAAAGTTGGGTGTTCTGACATTAGGTGCGTATAGATTTATCATCAGTATCTTCTGTTTGAATTGATATATTAATCATTATGTAGTGAGCTTCTTTGTCTCCTTTTATAGCTCTTTCTTAAAGTATGCCTTGTCAGATGCAGTATGACTTCTCCTATTTGCTTAGGCTTCATTTGGATGGAATATCATTTTCCATTCTTTCCGTCTGTGTGTCTTTACTGGGAAAGTAAGTTTCTTATAGGCAGCATATTGTTGCATCTTGATGTGTTTCTTTTACTTTAAACCAGCTAGTTTTCATTCAGCAACTCTATCTTTTAACTGGATAATTTAGTC
Organism: Aplodontia rufa; assembly: GCA_004027875.1. Taxonomy (NCBI): domain Eukaryota; kingdom Metazoa; phylum Chordata; class Mammalia; order Rodentia; family Aplodontiidae; genus Aplodontia; species Aplodontia rufa. Next base: position 43,218 of record PVKS010001649.1, read on the forward strand.
CAGATACATTGAGGCTTATTATTGATAGGTAAGGTTTTACTCCTGTCATTTTGTTGATTTTTCTTCTAGTTGGCTTAGATATTAATCTCTTCCACTCTTTCTCATTTGTCTTTGTTGTTTGATTCTTTCTATTTCTCCTTTGCATATCTACTTTTACAGTGGGATTTATGTTGTCACAGTGGTAGTTAAAATTTTTTCACTTCTAGAGTAGGACTGCCTTAAGCGTCTTTTATAAGGCTAGTCTCATGTTTATGAAATTTCCTCAATTTTTGCATGTCTTGAAAGATGTTTATTTCTCCTTTGTTCTTGAGGTTAATCTTACTGGGCACTATATTTCTTTCAGGACTTGGTGTATTTCATTGCATTTCCTCTTGCCTGGCCTGTAAATTTTCTTCAAAGAAATCTTTTGTTAGTCTGATGGGGTTACCCTTAAATGTCACTTGGTACTTTTCTCTTGAAGATTTGAGAATTCTCTTTTTTTTATACTTTCAACAGTTTTACTATGTTATGCTAGGCAAAGTTTTTTTCTGGTCCTGTTTTTGGGTCCTCTAAGCCTTCTATACAGAAATGCGCATAACTTTCCAAGATTAGGGAAATTTTTGCTTTGGTATTGAGTAGGTTTTCTATGCCCTTACCTTCTTTTCCTTTGGATATTCAGAAATGTGGACATTTGTTCACTTAATGGGAACCCACAGATACTGAATGCTCTATTCATTCTTTCTTCTTCTTTTAAATATATTTTAAAAGACCTATCTTCAAGTTCAAATACTCTTTCTTCTGCCTAATCTATTCTTTCAACTAAGCTTTTAGCTTTATTTTTTATTCGACTTATTGAGCTCTTCATTTCCAAATCTTTTTCAGAATCCCTTTGCTGAATTTCCTATTGATATCCTGCATCATCTTTTTTTTTTCTTAAAGAGAGAAGGACAGTGAGAGAGAATCAGAAAGAATCAATTTTTATTGAGTTTTTCATATGACTTCTGTTGCTTTAACACTTAGACTTAGTTGTGTACGTGGGTGCTGGGGTTTGAACCTGTGTACCCACGCATGCTGGGCAAGGCACCGTAACCGCCGAGCCACTGCTCCAACACCCTGCATCATCTTTCTAATTTCATTTAACTATTTATTGATATTTCCTTGAATCTCATTGTGCAGTGCACACAGCATGTTTGGGCCACAGTTGGTTTGCTGGGTTAAGTTGGGTTTTCAAGGCAGCTGCTCCCCAAGCCAGTGAGTAGAATGTCTGTGGGGTCCTCAGATGGGGATATGTGGGGATTTCTGACCCCTAAAGTTGCCTAAATTCATACTGTAGCTCTCCTCACAAGAAGGTTCCTGGCAACTCCTCAAAAAACTAGGGCTGGAACCACCTTATGATCCAGCTATCCCACTCCTGGGTATTTTCCCAAAAGAGCTAGAATCGGCATATTACAGAGATACAGCTTCATCAATGTTTATAGCAGCTCAATTTACTATACTAAACTATGGAACCAACCCAGATGACCCTCACTGGACGAGTGGATTCAAAAACTGTGGTGCATATATACAATGGAATTCTACTCTGCTATTAGAGAAAACAATATCATAGTATTTGCAGCCAAATGGATGATGATGGAAAACATTATGGTGAGTAAACTATCCCAAACTCAGAGACTCAAGGGCAGAATGTTTTTTCTCTTATGTGGAAGCTAGAATACAATCAGAAACAGACTGAAAGTTGGCTAAGCTAATAACAAACTCAACATGGGTGAATTTTTACAGGAGCGGGGCTCCTTGCCTATGATGCTGGGGGATGAAGGGGGGGCAGTGATGGGGGTGGGAATAGGAGAGATATCAAGGCAGCTGGAGGGAGGGAGTGTGGGGGTTATCAACCCAGTGTGGAACCTTTGACTTCCATGAGAAGCCCAATTAACACTGGGGCAAAGTAGGGGAAACATAGGATTGGGGGGAACCCAGATGAGAAGATCATGAACTGGCATCAATCTTGGCTTGCTCCATCAATATCCATGTGTTCATGAATGTGTGGCAATGATTCCCTCCTATATATAAGACTATGTTGAATGAATTAAAAAAAAAAAAAGGCTTCTGGATACAGCACCCTGGAGGTGTTCTGGGAGTTGATGTGCGATCCATCTTCAAAGCAGGCCTACTGTACGGATTTCAGATTACTTATCCAAATGGGCTGCAATCCAGTGAGGTCTGTAGAACTTTCCAGTATGAGGATTGACAGTGTCTGAACTGATAGTTTGCTGGGACTCTCCTTTGCACCTTTATCCCTGCAAAGAAGAGTCTCCCACATCCCTGTGTGGAGCTAGAATGGCAGATACTGGGGTGCTTTCTCTATGTTCTTGTCCCAGATCTCTGCATCTTACAAAGTCCAAGTCTCTCTCATACTGATTTCCAGTGTAGCTCACTTCAAAGTTCAGTCACACAGTTGTTACTTTAGTTCTTCCTTTTGGAGGAGGTAGGTGTGGGCCCCCTTTGTTCAACTACATGAAATTCTTAATATTTTTAAATAAGGGGTTCCTTTCTTCCTTTTTGTACTAAATCTCAAAATTCATGAAGCTTGTCCTGTTCCAGGGTCATCTGTGCTTGTCAATCCCAGGGCAGATACATGCCTTCCTCCTGTTGTTTTCTTCTGGTTCCCAAGCTCTGCCTTCAGCATTACCCCTGCAATACCCCATGAAGGCCAGGAGCTGCGGGTCCAGGCTCCATAGGTGGACTCTGTTGCCCTTAAAGAAGATTTCAAAGGTCACCTAACACTTTTACATCTGAGTAAAATCTCATTCATGTTCTCTTATTGCATCTTATTTCTGTCACCACCAGGCATTCTTTGGAATTGCAGCCTGCTCCTTGTCTTGTATAATCTTTGCTACATGCCCTAGGTATACATTCACAGAGATAAGAAATAAACCTTTGTTGGGAAGACTTTGTGCTTCAGACTTGAACTGCCTGAATCTTCCTTTTATTTCTATTGCTTGCTCCATGACTTGGCAAAGAATATAAACTTTCTATGATTTCCTCACTTATGCAACAGATATTTATATCATGCTTGGCACTATCCATGGAGTTAATGATAGCACCTCCTTTTAAGTCACCTGCAGGACTTAGTGTTGGTGGTGAGGGCCCTTACTGCCCACTTGCAGGACTTCCATGTTTGATGCAGAATCAGATGCACACCTGTAATTCTGGCAATTTGGGAGGCTGAGGCAGGAGGATTACAAGTCTGAGGCTAGTCTCAGCAAATTAGCAAGGTCCTAAGCAACTTAGTGAGACCCTGTCTCAAAAAGGACTGGGAAGGGAATGTAGCTCAGTGGTAAAGTAGCTTAAATCCCCAGGACCCCCTACTTAAAACCCCAAATTCCCCCCCCCCCCCCCCCCCCCCAGTCTTCTCAAGGTTGCACCATCTTTCACCTGTAGCTCCTCAGGCCTCAGTGCTTCTAACCTACTGCAGTGGGCTAGCAGCTACGCCTAGGAGCCATCACCTGAGCATCATCTGGTGATGCAGCCTGGCGCTCTACATTTTCACCAGTCTGGCTAAAGTCCGAGAACACTGTAACTAGGTTTGGCAGGCAGTGTTCTCAGCCCTGGTGACCTAAAAATACTGTGCCTTGCCCCGTTCCAGACCAGTTGAAAAGAATCTCTGGATGGGGCCCACACATCTGTATGCTTTAAACACTCTGTGTAAATTCTGATGCACAGAAAGAGTTGGAAACAACTGCTCTCAGATCTTTACTATGTTTTCAGGCCTTGGAGCAGCAGACTTAAGAACATTATTAAGTATGAAACTCTGCCCTGCTGCCAGTTTTTCCTTAGGCCAAATATCAGGAGGCCATTTTATTTCTGTAATCTTCTCTTTGTGTGTTGGACCACCACCAACCTCTGAGAGTTTGCAGTGTCAGCTCATCAAAATTATAAAACAACAACACAAACGAGTTATAGCACAAGAAGTAGCTGCAATGTGAGGAAATGTGCATGTGGCAACATCGCCATAGCTCCTGACTGACTCTGTGGCTGGAGAGGTCTCTAACTGCACATATTGAAACACAAGACCCTGACAAGCCACACAGCCCTGCTGGTTAAAATGATACTTTACACTGATTGATGTTCTCAGTGCCACACCGTGTGTAGAGTGTTACTGCCTTGAATCCTCGCAGTGCTGTGAAGTGGGGGCGCTAATACTTTCTCCACTTTTTAGATGGGAAAACTAAATATTTGAGAAACTAAATCGTTTGCTCAGTGTTCCTGGGAGGGGTAGAGGCTGGGGTACATATCCAGTCTATTCAATCAACTAGTGGAAAATAAGCAGTGGTCTTTAGTAATGAGCTCTGTGTTGATTTTCACGGATCAGATCTCCCAGAGCCCAGGCTTCAGGACTGGAACAGAGATTAGAAGGCAGCTGTTTTCTTCTTTCTGGTCTAAATGTAAAAACCAGGGCAAAGCTCTGGTAAGAATTTGGTCTGGGGTTGGGTATGTAACAGTGGTGTAACCTTTGCCTAGCATGTGCCACGGGTTCCATCCCCAGCACTGGAGTGGAGGGGATCAGGGAGGAATTTTTGGTTTTGGCCTTAGAGGATTTTCAGGTTTAAATGGGTGGTTTGCTCTCTACTGCCATCTTCTGACCACATGTACCAAACTCAATCCAGTGCTCATAGCAACTTGTAGAGGAGGACTGTAGGGTCCAAAATGTGGACATCACACCATACTGTCAGAAATATCCAGAATCTGGGCTGGGGAGATGGCTCAGCGGTTTCGGTGCTTGCCTGGCAAGCACGAGGACCCGCGTTCAAACCCCAATACCACGTACACAACTAAGTGTTGGAGCAACTAAAGCCATGTGAAAAACTAAATAAAGTTGTTTCTCTCTTTCTCTATTGAAAAAAAAAAAAAGAAATATCCAGAATCTGCATTCTTAAGAAAAGAGCATTGCTGTGGCGTTACATAATTACATGGCTTTTTCTGCCTCTGTTCACTATTGGTAGATTTCTAATTATATTCAAAGTCACACCCTGGGTTTCCCTAACTCCCAGAGCAGAAGATAAAGAAGCAAAGACAGATTGATCGCTGCCAGTGCAATGGTGGCCTCAGCCCACATGATGAGGCATCAAACTCACATGCATGTTTTCTGCATTTGTGTTAGGGAAATTAACCCAAGCCTGAATATGCAGGAGAAGAGAAATACTGTCAAAACCTCGCCAGGGGCCTGTTACTCTACAGGGTTGTACCAGAATGCACGCAGAAGACTCTCTCCTTTCTCCATGACTTGCATGCAAAGGAGCAGTTAGGTTTAGAATCATGAAGCGAGGGTGTCATTAGGAAGCTTGAAGTACAATTCTGTCCTCACTGATGTGCCTTAAGGAAGTAATTCCTATAAAATTGTTATCCTAAGAGTGAGAGTGACCCTGTGTCTTATCTGTCACCTGGTAAGTAGACTCCAGGAGTTAATTTACTTGTGTAATACAACAAAATATGATTTATCTGCTTAAGGAACAGAAGTGTGTGCAGAACCTGAATTGGTCTCAGAAATGCTCATGGCTCACTAAGTGTATGTCAAAATGACAAAAATGTAGCCCTCTGCCTTCTTTTCTCCTGCCCCCGCCTCCCCATCCCTCTTTTTCTGTTTTCCCCTTTCTCCTTCCTCCATATTCAGCCAGAGACAACCCCTGTCAGTATAACCTCATTGCCATTTTTAAGTGTAAAGTTTCCATCTTGTGTTGGTTACATCACCAGAAGCCCCTTTTCAAGTGTAATCTAATAAAACACAAATTGTGAGGCACAGACTAATGAGTAGGATGGGAGCCTCAGACCCTGCCTCTTTTTCCACCCCACATTTTTGTTTCTGGTGCATTATAGTGTACATAATGATACTCATACATGCACACAATGTAACAATATAACTTGGCCATTATTCTTCCCCAGCTCTCCACCTTTCCTCCCCTACTCTGATCTCTGGTCCCTTTCTTCTACTGATCTCCCTTTGATATTTTTTTTTAACTTTTCCCGTGTTAGTGATTGTGTAGGAACTATTTAATATCTCAGAGGTGGATAGTATGCATTTTGTATCCCCCCCTTTCCCCTACCATTCTTCCTCCCCTCTCCTCTTCTCTTTCCTCTGCTCTACTAGACTTCCTTCAGCTCCTCTATTAATTGTATTTGAATGGTTCTTTATATAATCTCATCCTTCCCTCCCCTTTCCTTTATTTTACTCTGTCTTTCATATATGAGGGAAAGCATTTGACCTTTGATTTTCTGAGTTTTGCTAATTTCACTTAGCATGATATTCCCCATTTTCATACATTTATTGTCAAAGGCCATAATTTCATTCTTTTTAATAACTGAGTAGAATTCCATAGTGTGTGTATGTATATATATATATCACAATTTCTTAATCAATTTGTCTAATGATGGGTATCTAGGTTGATTCCACAATCTAGCTATTATGAATTGTGCTGCTGTAAGTGTTGAAGTGGCTGTGTAGCTGCAGTCTGCCAGTTTTAGGTCTTTTGGGACAATACCCAGCAGTGGGATAGCTGGGTCGTATGGTAGCTCCATCCGTGGTTTTTTGAGGAATTTCCATACTGCTTTCCAGAGTGATTGTACTAGTCTCAAGTCCTACCAACAATGTACAAATGTTCCTTTCTCCCCACAACCTCTCCAGCATTTATAGTTGTTTGTATTTTTCATCTTTGCCATTCTGACTGGAGTTCAGTGAAATCTTAATGTAGATTTCATTTGCATTTCTATGATTGCTAGAGATGGTGAACATTTTTTCATATATTTATTGGCCTCTTGTGTTTCTTCTATTGGGAAGTTTCTCTTTAGTTCTTTTGCCTATTTGTTGATTGGGTTTTGTTGTTGGTGGTAGTTTTGTTTTGCTTTGTTTTATTTTTGTTTGTTTTTGTTTTTTTGGTGGTAAGTTTGTTGTGTTTTTTTTTAAGAAAGAGGGACAGTGAGAGAGACAGAAAGAGAGGAACAACTTTATTTAGTTTTTCTCATGGCCTTAGTTGCTCCAACACTTAGTTGTGTACATGGTGCTGGGGTTTGAACCCGGATCCTCATGCTTGCCAGGCAAGCACCGAAACCGCTGAGCCCCTGGTGCTAAGTTTTTTGAGTTCTTTGTATATTCTGGAATTAGTCCCCTCTGAGGGACAGCTGACCATGATTTTCTCCTAAACTCTAGCTGCTTTCTTCACAGTCATAAGTGTTTCCTTAGCTGGGAAGAATCTTTTTAGTTTAATGGTGTCCCACTTCCTGATTCTTGGTTTTATTTCTTGTGCTTTGGGAGAGCCCGGCCCCTTGATCTGTTTGCCAGTTCTCTCCATGCCAGGCCCCTGGAGCTCCTCTGAGGACATAGTCTGAAGAGGCTGCGAGCCATATAACTTAAGGGCCACATTGGTCTGGGCTGAGTTGGAAGGTTCATCTTTGTTCCTGAGCTTCTTAAAAAAACAAATACAAAAACAAACCAAAAAATCCCTACTTTTTAACAGTTGCCAATTCCAGGTAATAGTTTGTGGATGTCTTTGTACATTTCTGAATCTGTTCCCACAAATAAGGCTAAAAAACAGTGGGGTGGTGGGAAGAATAATATTTGTACCTTGGATCAAATAGAACATCAGGTCCTTGGGAGAAGTTTGTTTTCAAGCCATTTAGCCTTCCGTGACTAGACTTGCTTTTAGAGGCCATGGGGAGAATTGATGTGTTCGTGCTGGTGGTGAAGCCATGGATTCCAGGCCTGCTTGGAAAATGACAGTGGCTTTGAAATAATGGATTTAAAAAGAACTGTGGCCTAAATATTCAATATCAGTTAAAATATATAGCACACAATTGAGCCCGGCTTATTCAATATTGAGCCCCAGTGTCAATCATATAGTAGATGCTTGATTAAAAAAAAAAGTTTTTTTGGAATGAATATATGCCTCTTCCTTTGTTCTCACTCAGAACATGAATACTCTCTTTTATTCCTTGGCATCACTGAGAACTTGAGAAATACTTGTTATTTTTATATTTTCTTTCATTCATTCAGTAATTCTCATTGAGCATCTACAACCTGCTAGCCACTGTGCTAGGGACAAAGGACACACAATAAATAAAACTGACAGAGCTCATCTTTATAGAAATCCCATTCAAGTGGGAGGAATCAAATAATGAGGGAGTAGTGTGATGTTTCTCGCTGATGTTAGGATATCGTTCACTCTTTACTGCCTAGAAATGCTGAAGCACAAGTGCAACACCTTTATGAAATAAAACTGTGGCTATGCAAAGCCAGCTAGGGAGGTAGCAAATTCAGGCCTGTCCTTACAGCCCTCTGCAGGAGCTTAAAACACACACACACACACACACACACACACACACACACACACACCCCAACACGTTGATTCATGAGTGAAAACTAAACCCTTGAAAACGCAGGAAGGAGATGAGGATAAGAGGGAAGTGTGGCCAAAACCATCCTACAGGCCAGTGGCCTCTCCATGCTGAGTCGCGTGCGCTGTCAGACAACGCCTGCCCCAGCCACTGCCTGCGCATCTTCCTGCCCACTTTGCAAGGCCACCCTGATGCTTGCAGTGGAGGATTTTGAGTGATTGGCCCTGATCTGTTGCCACTCAGGAATGATGGATCTCCCTGTGTGCTTTTTCCTTCTACTTCAGGGCATGAAATGCTGAATTCAGAGTGAGGAATAAGGAGCATTATCTCATACAAATCGCCTCGTGCCTCAAAGAAAAGCAAACAAATACGCAGAGACCCAGAAAACAAAAGCAGTATCTCTTTTCTTAAAAAAGATAGAGAATCAATTTTATTTAGTTTTTCATGTGGCTTTCATTGCTCTGACACTTCATTGTGTACATGGTGCTGGGGTTTGAACCCGTGTCCTTGCACATGCCAGGCAAGCGGTCTAATCACTGAGCGGGCTTCAACTCCTCATTATCTCTTTTGATCCTTTAAAGATCACAGATGAAGATTATAGTTAAGGTGTCCTCAAGTCCCAAAACACCCCCTTCTTTTGTCCCAGTATCCCATCTGGCTTAGCACATCCTGGAGTTTTTAAAATAGATTTTATTTTCTAGAGCAGTTTTAGGTTCACAGTAAAATTGAGTGGGAGGTACAGGGAGTTCCTTTATCCCCCTTTCCACACATGCACAGCCTCCCCAACTCCACATCCCTGCCAGTGCAAGATGGACGAACTTAGTTGATAAAACATTGTCACTCAAAGTCCATAGTTTACATTAGGCATAATGTCATGTATCTGTCATTATTGTGTCCTACAGAATAGTTCCCTAAACTTCCTATGTGCTCTACGTATTCCTCTGTCCTAAAATTTCCATCTTATAATATGTTATTAGAATTCAATATTTGAAACATTTTTTTAAAAAAAGAGGGACAGTGAGAAAGACAGAATCAACTTTCATTTGGTTTTTTTCATGTGGCTTTGGTTGCTCCAACAGCTTGTTGTGTACATGGTGCTGGAGTTTGAATCCATGTACCTGTGCATGCCCGGCAAGTGCCATTAACCACCAAGCCACCGCTCCAGCCCCATATTTGAAACATTTTTGATAGAACTGTTTGATGGGTCTTTCAACACAGTAGAACTAGTTTTTTGATCAATAAATATTTCCAAAAAAATTAGTGAACTTAATTATTTTTAGAACCACCTCTAACTTTCAAAGGATCTGAGATTTGGATGAAAAATTACATAGTCGCCATAATTACAATCTATAAATTAGAGGGAGAAAAACTGATCTCCAGAGAGGAAAGGATTCTTCTTGGTATGTCTGGCTAGTCAGAAAAAGAATAAGAGTGAAGCCCTGGTCCTGAGCTCCTAGAACTCTACATTCCAAAGACACAAAGCCTGTTGTATCAGATTGCAAAGCTTATTGCAGCCTTGTTGTATTTTAAAGGAGTTAAGAAAATGGAATTGCTTATATATTTTTAACTCAAATGAAAGAAAGTTCAGTGCATAAGTTGATAAATAACAAACTCAGTTAGGAATGGTACGGACTGCAAGTTAGAGATCAAAACCTAAGCTGGGAAGCAAGGACCTGCCTAGACAGTATGAAATACTATGGATGTAGGAGTTTGGACTTAAAAAGAGTACTGTGTGTTTTTAGAGAAGCTTCCATAAATTCAGACAAGGAAGAATAGCATCTACACGACAAGTGGTATTTTGAGACTTAGTTTAATTTGCATATTCCTGGGACATAATACATCTGTTTCTCCAGTCGAGCGAGTGTAGGTTTGTATCCAGTACACGCTGAACCTGCCTAATATGATAATCAACTATCATGTAGGATTGCTCACATATAATTATGATACAATGTTATCCTAAAGATTGAAGTGATTACTTTTCATAGCAATCCAAAAGGAAAGTGTTTCAAAGACTGATTTCTTCTCTTACATTTATTTTTAGATGTAGTACTTAAAATACATAGTGCTATAAAAACACACAGGTTTCCTAAATCAGACAAGGACGGTCCCTCTAGTAGACGAGCTCACAAGGGGTGGTGGTGATGTAAAAATATATTTCATTATGCTTGTAAAAGAGACACAGTGGTGTGCGGAGTTGTTTCTGCAGCTCCAGGAGTTTTACAGATGTGGTGCATCAGTTGCCAGCTTGGCCAAAGGGTATTTACTTCAGGTGTTTTCCTTCTGTTTGTGACGGGTGTGAGAAATGTTTGTATTTTTTGTTGCTGTTGTTGTTAGGCCTCTCTATCCGGAGCGTGTGCTGGAGAGCAGACCGCCTCCTAGCTGGGACCCAGGACAGTGAGATATTTGAAGTGATCGTGCGAGAGCGAGACAAGCCCATGCTGATCCTGCAGGGCCACTGTGAGGGTGAGCTCTGGGCTCTGGCCCTGCACCCCAAGAAGCCTCTGGCTGTGACAGGCAGTGATGACCGCTCTGTCAGGTGAGGTCCCAGCTGCAGCTACCAGCACCTTGCTGACTCTCCTGGTATAACAGATTTCTTTTGCCCAAATTTGTTACTTACAAGAAGGATCAACTGTAACGTAGAATCGTACACTTCCCAAATGGGGTGTTAGGAAGTTTAGTTCAACACTAGTTGACTTCTTGGCTTTTCACTGTTGTTATCTTTCTTTGGCTCCATCTTAATGAAAATGTTCTTCAAAGTGAAGATGGGCTAGCTCGCAGTTCTTTCTGGTTCAAGATGCCAGCCAAGTGCACTCATGTGTGATGAGACCACATTTCCCCGTCTACACTTGGTCCTCTGCAGGGGACTGACTCCCCAGTCAATTTACAATTTAGAGACTCTCATTTCCTCACCATCAGAACTTCAGTTCAGATTTTTAAACTTGTCTTCAGCACACAAGTTAATTATTTCTTTGTAAATTCTCAGATGGCATTTTGAACATTGTCTTCAAATCAAAAGAGGAGGCTAGTCTCCAAAAAGACGTGCAATTTTATTAGTGCTTCCAAGGTTCTTGCTGTGGCTCATCTGTTCTTTTAGAGTCCAATATTGGGTAAAATTAGTTTGTCTCCAGTTTTCTGAAGACTACTGAAGAAGTGAATATATGATTTAAACATTTGAGATGAATATTTCTACACTGATTTCAGTATTTTAGTATGTATTATCAACTTTAAACGTGCTCAGCAACAGACTACAGAGAGAGAGGAAGAGAGTGACTGATGGATTATTACCATTCTGGGTTTTAACAGCAAAAACAAAGCATTGTAAACTAGACTAAAGGTAACTGCTTTTCCTCCACTTATTCTGTATGGTTATGATCCCAATCAAGACACAGTCTGGGGCTGAAGCTGGTGGTTCAGTGGTTAAAGCACTTGTCTGGCATGTGCAAGGACACGAGTTCAAACCCCAACACCACATACACAATGAAGTGTTGGAGCAGCGAAAGCAACATGAAAAACCTAAATAAAATTGATTCTTTCTCTCTCCCTCTCTGTCCCTCTCTATTTAAAAACAAATAAACAAAACGACAGAGTCTAGTATTGGGTTCAGCTGTTTAGCATCTGCCAAGCATGAAAGCCACTGAATTTCACAGTGGAGAGGGCCAGAGTACTTATGCAGCTGGAGTGCTTATTTGGTTTATGCTACTGGCAACTTCCTTTTCTTTTTCTTCTTTACTCTGAGTTTTCCCAAAGTAGCCAAAACAAGGCTGTGAAGTTTCTCAAAATTCTCTGTAACTCAGTTCGTGCCCATCCAGAAAGGATTTTAGAAAGTCCTTGGCTTTCATATTTTATAAATTATATTGATTCTTGAACTGTGAGCTCATTAAGGAGCCCTGGCTATACAATCTATTTTATTCCTCTCAACCATTAATTTGGCTAAATTTTTAAATGCTATTTACCCAGAGTTTGGGAATTCAGGAAAGGCCACAATTTCTTGAGAAGGATTAGCATAGTGGCTTTCTAGGGCTTCATATACGGTTTACTGAGGAGGGTTGGGTTCTTCATCCCAATAAAGCAAAGCTTACATTACTTAAAATAGTCCAAGGCTAAAAACAGCCTGGGATTATGAATAATGGATGAGGTATTGAGAGACTAGCATACGCTTTAGGCTGAGTAGCACAGGCTGCCTAAGGGACCAGTCACTGTGTGACCCCACGCTGCAAGCAAGGGCTGTGCCCATCTATCCTGATGGCAGAAGGCTCTCAGGGAAACTGCTGCCTGTTACTTACTCCTGCCCTTCTGTTGCAGGGCTCTTGGGTTTCCACACCCCCCGTAGGCAGTGTTGCTGGTATGTTTAGAGAAGACTCTCAAAGTCCTAACAGACAGGTCAGGTACCACATTTATAACTAACATGGAAACGCTTGTTCCGATCTTACAAATGTTTTGCTGTGGTTCACTTAGTTTGAGACGTCTGGATTAGGTGTTCTGGAGACAGGAACGCGTGGCCGGCTCTGCTGAAGGTCTGTGTTAGTTGCACTTGCTCCTTGAGCACCATTTCTCCATAATGAAGGGTACCCCGGCTAACAGAGGAGCCTTCAGCAGTAGGGAACCCAGGAAGCTTGACCGAGAGCCACGTCTGTATACGGCCAACTTTGGAGCCTTTCTGGACAAGGGGAACCATTTATTCCTATCTCAGATATGTTTTCTTTCCAGTGGAGGCCAGCAAATGTAACACTGTAATGTTTCGGGCTATATGTGCTTAAATATTGGTTACTAGAAAGGTACTCATATATGTACTTTCCTTTTTCTCTTATTTTTTTAAATCAATTTTTTTTGAGTTTTTCACGTGACTTTCACTGCTCTGACACTTAGTTGTGTACATGGGTTCTGGGATTTGAACTTGCATCCTTGCGCATGCCGGACAAGTGCCATAACCGCCACTACTTTTCTTTTTTTAAAGCAATACTAAGGATCAAACCCAGTGTCTCACACATGCTAGGCAAGTACTCTACCTCTGAGCTACATTCCCCCGCCCACATGTTTTTATTTATCTATTTATTCATTTTGGTATCAGGGATTTAACACAGGGACACTTAACCACTGAGCTATATCCCCCGCCTTTTTTATTTTTTATTTTGAGAGAGGGTCTTAAGTTGCTGAGGCTGGCCTTGAACTTGTATCCTTCTGCCTCAGCCTTCTGAATGCCTGGGATTGCAGATGTGCACCACCACAGCTGGCCACACATTTTTAAACTAACAATAATAGCACTAGTAGTACTCATCCTGTGTGATTAATAACCACTGGTATAAGCAAATGAGCTTTTAATTCTAAAGAGGTGAGAAGATCTGTGAGAAGTAGCAGCTGTTTTCCTTATTCTGTTAATCTCAACATTTTTGTAAATGCTATTTCATACTTCTTGTTGGGTTTTTCAAGTGATGAAAGTGACCGAAAGATGGACAAAATGCCTTTGCAGATTCTCTGAGAGACCCTGACAAAGGGTGCCAGTGGGAAATTCCTGTGCCCTTTCTTATTGTCCTCAGTGGCTGGTGGCGTGATGGGCAGCCCTTCCCGCCTAGGGCTGGCAGGTGACTTGGAGAGGTTGGTTTGGCTTTGCTCTCACTTGCTCTTTGTGTAGGCTGTGGAGCTTGGCTGACCATGCCTTGATCGCCCGCTGCAACATGGAGGAAGCAGTTCGCAGTGTCGCCTTCAGCCCTGACGGGTCTCAGCTGGCCCTGGGCATGAAGGATGGCTCTTTCATCGTTCTCCGAGTCAGGTGTGTACTGATTCTGAAAATGGTATTTACAGAGATGCGCTTTTGTTGGAAGATAAGATTCTCCTGATCATAATATATGTGGCAGGACTTTAGGAAACATATTTATGCTTTCAAATGGGAGTGCTATAGCACCTCAGTCCCCTCCCTATAATGGTGAAGTCCAAAACGCTCTGAAAATCCAAATTTCTTGGTAATTTATTTGGTGGCAGAGCCTAACCCAATGAACTGATGTGAGGCTGTTGACAGTCTCTTGCAATAATAATAATATGTCATTTGTGTGTTTAACACAGGGCGCTGCCCCAGCCCCTTGGGGATGTCACATAGTATATTGAATGTGAACCTTTCTCAAATCCAATGCACATCTGATCCCAAGGGCCATCATATGAGTGGCGGGGTTTATAGTTAAGTCAAGAAAAAAGAAAGAAAGAATAAAGCAGCCTCCTGCAGTGCTAGATTTTTTTAATAGGTAAACTTGAATGAAAGATTGCTTCCATCCCTAGCTGATACTAAAAAAGAGTATTTCCTATTTGCTGACATCCCACATTATTTTTATTGAACAAAAATTATGAACCATCCTCATAATTTCTCTGAATGCATTAGTTGTTCTCTTGGCTCAAAGAAATTACAGGAAAAAAATGCAGCTGTAAATCAAATACCGCATATTTTACACAGAAAGAATTCTATATAGCATTGAAGAATGTTCTTGGAACAGTTGATCACACTGCATTCTCATTGCCAGCTCCATATAACACATTACCAAACTGATGTACATTTCTTCCTTTTGCTTAGTGATTTGCGATATGATGGCTAATTACTAGACTTCCTGTGTGATGGATTTCCCAAGACAAAAGCCAAAAAACCTACACAACCTATTTTATGACATTATAGTAAGCCTATTGACAGTAATAAATGATAGCAGGTGTAAGGGAATATTATGTAGAGACAAATACTTGTTATTTAAGCATTCAGTTTATTTTGGAGTTGATGAAGCCATCTTTACTGGCTCAGGGGACCTGTCAGTCATAATTCTATCTCATAGTTGGAGGGAAAAAACAACCTCGATGTGCTTTCAAATGTGAGCAGAAATGCTTAAAAAAATCTGGTCAGAAAGGATACAAAAGAGTCCAGAGATTCCGTGTATGCATTATTGACCTTTGCTCATGAAAAATGAATGATTATATAGCAACTTAACATTTAAAGTGGTAATTTCTTCTGCCTTTTTTATCTACTTGCAGCAATAAGCATCAAACGTAAGCCACTGGTTTCTCATTCTTCAAGTACAAAAAATGTTTTATTTTCATGCTACCCTTTATATGTGTAGTCTTTTTCCATGGTATATTTTGAAAACAATTTTTAAAATCTCAATGTTTTAAAAGTTTAAGGTAAAAATAACACATAGCTGAACATAAAAGCAAATACGCATTGTATTTACTTTAAAAGCCCAAAATGTTTTCAAATATTTATTACTTTCATAAACTGGACATAGATTTTAAATAATATTTTGGGTCTTTCCTCAGAGGTTAATCTTTTAATTCCCCTTTCATCTCCCTTTCAAAATGCTTTTTTTCCTTTGACACATATATTTTAAAACATCACTTGGGTTTTCTAATTCTAGATGCTCTATTTATCACTTTACATTTTTATTCTTTCAGAGATATGACAGAAGTGGTCCATATCAAAGATCGGAAAGAAGTCATTCATGAAATGAAATTTTCTCCAGATGGTTCTTACCTCGCAGTAGGATCCAATGATGGCCCAGTGGACATCTATGCTGTTGCCCAGCGGTACAAGAAAATAGGAGAATGCAACAAGTCCCTTAGCTTCATTACGCACGTTGACTGGTCCTTGGATAGTAAATACTTGCAAACTAACGATGGTGCAGGAGATCGGCTGTTTTACAAGATGCCATGTAAGTCATGTGTAGACAGTGGGCGTGTGTGAAAAAGCAGAACTTTCCGCCACATGAAAAAAATATGAGAGAATGTCCTTATGATCTCAGGGCTGGAAATGTTTCCTGAGACAATATCCCTAAATCACAAACCCTCAAATGAAAGGTTAATGAGTTGAAACATTAAAATTTTTTAAAAACTGCATCACTGAAGAGACCGTGAATAAAATTTAAGGACAAGGAACAGACTGGGCAGAAATCCTTGCATTATTATAATGTACAAGGAATAAATGTCTAGAATATGTTAAAAATGACCAAAAGTGGGGCTGGAGCGGTGGCTTGGTGGTTTCGGTGCTTGGCAAGCACGAGGAACCGGGTTCGAGCCCTAGCACCATGTACACAAATAAGTGTTGGAACAACTAAGGCCATGTGAAAAACTGAATAAAGTTGTTTCTCTCTTTCTCTGTCTCTCTCACTGTCCCTCTCTCTTTTAAAAAAAAAAAAATGACCAAAAGTTAGGTAAAAGGGTCAGGCAGACATATCTGTAATACCTGTAATTCCAGTGACTCAAGAGGCTGAGGCAGGAGGATCACAAACTCAGGTCAGCCTCAGCCACTTAGCAAGACCCTGTCTCAAAATAATAAATACAAAGGGCTAGGGGTGTGGCCCAGTGGTAGAGCAACTCTGGGTTCAATCCCCAGTATTTAAAAAAAAAAAAAAGAAAAGAAAAAAGGGAAAATACCAGAAAAAAGTATACAACTCTTAAATGACTGATAAACGTATAAACTAAGCAATCAGGGAAGAGACATTTCGACAGCGAGATACCACTTTACACTATTTAGACTGTCAGAAAACTGTCAATATTAAATAATGAGCGCAGGAAAATTGAAACTTCATACACAGCTTGTGGGAACATGCACAAAGGCTCGTGCATGGAATGTTTGTTGTAGCAGTGTGGGTGATAGCCAGAAATGAGCAGTTCCTAAGTGATGATCAGCACGAGGAGAGTTTTAATCAAATAAGGGACAGTCATTAGTGGAATGCCAGAAAGAACTTAAACTGGAGCTATGTGTGTCACTGTGGATAGATCTCAAAAACAGACTCACATTGACTGGTCCTTGGATAGTGCAAGTGATAGCTGATCAAGTGAAATTGTCAGAAAGATATGGACACTGTGTGATTTATATAAATATATTTCAGGATGAATTTGATATATTATTTTGACAATATGCAAATTAGTAAAATGTTTAATAAATGAGTGGGAATGATAAACATATAATTCAGGGTGCTAGTTACCTTTTAAGAAAGGCAAAAAGGCTGGAGAGATGAACTGAAGTTCAGTATAAACCTAACCAAGTTTGTAAAACCTAGAAAACTGTTGTTGATTCAGTGTGGTAATACATAATTTACCAATTTCATCAATAATAGAAAGTATAATATTGCCTGTATCTAAGTAACTAAAGTCCAGCAAGTATTAGAAGTTTGAGACACTACATTTAGTATAATCTTTTTCTAGTCTCCTTATAGCTAAATTTTGAATGTGTGCTTTGTTTAAGCCCTTCCATCCCCCAAAATCATAAATTGGGTAAAGAGGTTTAGAACCTATAGTTTCCTTGATTTATAGAAGATTTTTGAGAAAGCTATAGACTTCTGTAAGAAAAGGAAAATGAAGTAAATTAGAGTGTGCTTCTTACATAATTGTCACATTTATTATTTTCAGCTGGGAAGCCTTTAGCAAATAAAGAAGAAATCAAAGGGATTTCGTGGGCCTCCTGGACATGTGTGAAAGGGCCTGAAGTGAGTGGAATTTGGCCCAAATACACTGAGGTTACTGACATCAACTCAGTGGACGCAAACTATAACAGCTCGGTACTGGTGTCTGGAGATGACTTTGGACTGGTCAAGTTGTTTAAATTTCCTTGTCTCAAAAAAGGTAAGGCTAAGAGGGACCTTCCTCTGGATAAGGATTTCCTCTGGACTATGAATCAGTACAATTGAGGCTTGTTTTTTGGTGTTGATTTAGCAGACTCGGTCTCAGATGTTGCTTTACTCTTCAGCATTTTCTCATAGAATGTGTTGTTGAGGTCGTCTTTTGCCATCATAAGATGTGCTTCTGCAAATTTAAGTCAGAATTCATTGATTTAATACCATTTTCTCCTTCATAAGCCTTGTGTTTCACAAGTCCTATTTTTATATTTATGTAAATAAATATTCATAACTTAAATTCCATATATTCCCTTAACATATTGTGAAGTTCTTTATGCTTCCAACCTTCTTGTGTGTATATATGGATAGGTAAATTAAATCTTTTAAACATAATTAAAGTAAAATCTGAAAGTGATTGCTCTGGTGACAATGCGTTTTATCTCTTGTCCTGTACTAATTTTTACAAGCCAGATTTGTAAATCTGTGATGAATCTTTGAAAGGGAAGTTGAGTTCAAAACAACCTTCCCTGTCCTCATGTTTTGTTGTTGAAATCATATCACTTCAATTATGTGGCCCCTTCAGATTTTGTGGGGTGTGACCGAATTAACCATATAGTGACCCCATCCTCTTCTTCCTTTGCAAGTTTAGACAAAGTCTTTATATAGGCTCTTCTGAGACTCCTCTACTGTTTCCTGAAAATGTGATCTTATAGTAGTAATCAGCAGGGACATGCTTCTGCCTGAAAACTCTTTCACTTGAATGATTTTTATATTAAGCAAGGAAAGAGATTGAAAAATGTAATCAGAAAGTCATTTTCGGCTAACTGACAGTTTTGAAGCAGTGACAATTATGGTACAAAATGGAACATAAAACACACAGCAAACCCACCATCCCTTACACTTGACAAAATGGCCATTAGTTCAAAATGCTTGAGGCACAAAATTACCTTAATGTGCCAAATTCAAATTCCTCCTTCATCTCTCCCTACTATGGACCCTGTGAGTAATGGGGCATTTCCAGTTAGATTGAGTAATGCACTTGCAGAGGGTGAGTTAGACAAATGAGAAGGTACCTGGGAATTCAGGATCCAGAAGGGACATTGTTGAGATCGGAAGCATTGCTACTGGTCCTAGTATCAGAAACCAGGAATAATATTAACCCATGAGAATTGGTATCTCCTGTGTATCCCTAACATGGACTGGGGTCTGGAAAATAGTAGAGTTGTGGCTCTATTATTAGAGCAGACAGGGTGAGTAGCCTTGTCAAAATGAGGCACTCTTTTGTAAAAAGTCACGCTGTGGGTGAGGCACACAGGGCATCTAAGTGAAGAGAGATGGACAGTGGAGGGACAGGGTGGTGAGAGTAGTGAGACCACCTCAGCATCTTAAGAGCCATTGTCCGTGTAGCAGGTTAAGTTGCTTTACTTCTCATGACACAGTTTATAAATCTTGCAGTGTACCTCAGATGCTATCAAGCTTTTTATGTTTTCTTTCTTTTTTTTTTTTTTTTGTGCCAAAACTGCTGGTGAGGAAGCTCATAAAACTGTGTGTGGTAGTAGTTGGTGAAACTTGTCCCTCTAACCTAGGGTACCAGTGGCAGATATTTCCCCCTGAGTTATGAACCTGTAAAAACACAAAGATGAGCAGAGGCTGATGGCTGTGAGCAAGTGTGAGACACTGAGCAAGCACTGTAGTTTTCCATTGTGATGAAATAGAGCTCCCAGCCAAGCTGATTTGACACATTTGGAAATCATGTGTGTCTGCATTCCGTGGCACTGCAGATGTAAGTGTTCTGCAATTAATGGAAATTACAGAGTTGGTATTATTTTTACAAAGCCAGAGTGCTTCATTTTTTCTTACTTTGGCAATCTTCAGCCCTTCAAATACTTAGAATCGATACTGGCGGTTTGCTTTGGTGCCACTTTAGCCTGCTTGCTGTTTTACCACCCCACAGACACACGTGTGCCGTGCCTTGACACCCTTGGCACCCATTTCTACTGCAAGGGCAGCTTCAAAGGCTGGGGCTTATGTTTTCCTATGTGGCACCATTTATGGAGATGGGGAAATGAGAAAAGAAATGGTTGCCTACTTTATGGGGGTGAGAGACTGAGGGGAATTCCTTGGCCGATTTTGTCCATAACAAGCTTGAGACACCTATTAGACACCCAAGTGGACATGGCACATGGGTTGTTGGTACTCCAGGCAGAGTGTAGGGCAGGAGATGAACATTTGGCTGTCACAGGCCTGTTGCAAGTTTTAAAGCCATGGGAGAGAAAGTCAGTAGAGAAGAAATGGGGCCCAGGCCTGAGCCCTCCTTATGGTTCAGAGAACACAGAGTTTCTCCAGTCACTCGATGTCCTAAGGAAGGTCTCAGAAGATAAGAATGTGGCCTTCATTTATTTGAAATGTATTTATTAACTGCTCTTCTCATGGATGGAGATAGGTCAGTAAATAAAGCAGGCAAAATCCCTACCCTCATGGAACTTTTGTTCTCCTGAGGGGACACAGTCAGTATATGTGAAAAAAACAAACATTTCTGATGGAGAGAAGAGCTACGAAGAAAAACAAGCAAATGATGGAGGCGAGGGTGCTAGAGGGGCAGCTGGCAGCACGGTGTTGCTGTTTTGAGTAAAGTGGTCCAAGAGGGCCCACTCACTTTTATTTGATGAGAAACCTGAAGATGAGAGAACCAGGCCTTCACATATCCAAGGAAAGAGTGTTCCAGACAGAGGAACAGCAAGTACAAGGCTTAGAGGCAAAGAGTGCCTGGCACGCTTGAGGAATGGAAAAGGGGCTGGTGTGCCCTGCACCAGGTCGGCCAGGGAGGGATAGGGAAGAAGACAGGATCAGAGGGGCTAGGCTCTTGGCTCAGTAGTAGAGCACTTGCCTAGCACACGTGAGGCACAGGGTTCGATCTTCAGCACTGCGTAAAAATTAATAAAATAAAGGTATTAGGTCCATGTACAACTTAAAAACAACAACAACAACAAAAAAAAAGGGATCAGAGAGGTAGGACCTGAATACTAATGGCAGAATGCTTTTGCAGGTTCCAGCTCCAGTCTGCCAAGGGTGTATCAGTTATCTCTTGTTGCATAACCCCTTCCCCAAATTTAACAGTTTAAAGGAAAAAAACATTTATGATCTCACAATTGGTGGAGGGTGAGATCAGAGATTTGTGAGCATCTTAGCTGGGTGGTTCGAGTTCAGGGTCTCTCAGGAGGTTGCAGTCACCTGAAGGCTCTTGGGCGGAGACCCTAGTTTCTTGCTCCAGGAGCCTCTCCACAGACTGCTTAAAGTCTTTATGACGTGACATAATCCAAGAACAACAGCAAGTAGGAATCTGCACTGCTTCTGATGGCCTCCTCTTGGATGTCACACAGCTTCACTTTTGTCATATTCTATTTATTTGGACTTATATCAAAGAATTCTTGGACACATGTTTAAACCACTCTGAACAGACAGATTAAATGATCTCAGAGGAGGGTATACATTTTAGGGTAGCAAAGGATAACCCCTCACTTTAGGATCTACAGAGATATGTGAAGAATATACCCTGCTCCCCAATTATGGATTTAGCATCCAGCATTTCCAGCTGACCCTAGTTGGAATGAGTTTGACTTAATTACAAAAACTGGTATATGCAACTCTTGGAAATAGGCCCAATGCTTCCTCCCCTTCTGTAGCAGTATTCCCCTAGTCTTTTTTGGGGGGGTGGAAAGATAGGGGGTTGAAAAACTAGGGCTGACCTGATCAGACATGCCCGCTGGAAAGGGACCTGCCCTAGTCATTTCACCTGTGTCAGTTGAAATCATTGTATCTCCAGATGACCTTTTTTCTCCTCTGAAAGGGATTTCATTTAGAGGATCTGCAAGAGGTAGAACTGTTTTCAAAGAGGGGATGGGGAACTTGATGATCTGAAATCTCCCATAGTCTAGACTTCTAGGTCTCCACAGGAGATGGACCCTGCCCATTACCACAGGGGCCTTTATCCTTCTGTGTTATGAGCATACACTTTCAGTGCAAAAGTTCAAGCACCAATATAACTTGAAATAGTTTTTCCTATCACATTCACTACCTGGGGCTGTTGTTTACTGAGTAAGGCAACATTTTTTTTTTTTAAGAGAGAGGGACAGTGAGAGAGACAGAAAGAGAGAAACAACTTGATTTAGTTTTTCACATGGCCTTAGTTGCTCCAACGCTTAGTTGTGTATGTGGTGCTGGGGTTTGAACCCAGGTCCTCGTGCTTGACAGGCAAGCGCTGAAACCGCTGAGCCACCGCTCCAGCCCCAAGGCAACAAATTTAAAAGAAAAAAGTTCATTCTCTCAGCTCTAAATCTATATAACACCCAATAATAATTTGACTCTTAATTCCACAGTTATTTCTTATTTCCCTGTTTTAAAGGACAACCTGTTCTAATCCAGCATTTAAATTAGAATGTGTAAGATGTTCATTCTTGATCACCAATTTTCAAAATCAGTGATGAAGTAAACATTATTCGGAAGGTTTTCACTATAGAGCTTAAATCTTAAGAACCAGCTTTGGTTGATGCATACTGGGAAAATTAAGGTATCTTTTACAGCACTTGCTTATTATAATACTTAAGACTGAAAATAACTGATATATTTAAATTTTTTACTTAATTTGAATAGGAATGTGATTTTTTTAAACCAGTATATGTTTTTGGCATAACTAATTGTCTAAAAAAATATTTTTTCAGGAGCCAAATTTAGAAAGTATGTGGGCCATTCTGCACATGTCACAAACGTTCGCTGGTCCCATGACTGTCAGTGGGTGTTAAGTACGGGAGGAGCCGACCACTCGGTTTTCCAGTGGAGGTTTATTCCAGAAGGTGTCAGCAACGGCATGCTGGAAACCGCAACCCAGGGTAAAACCTGTCAGAACTTTTCCACATCTGTTTTTCAATAAGCTTTCCAAGGAATGTTCTAATATCTGTTCTGGAGGTAAAGAGTTAAAGCAATTTTGATAAAATGTATTCTTATACTAAACTTTAAATTTTTTTAAAAGAAAAACTTTTGAGATTAATGTGAGTCAGATCATTTCCTTCAAAGGATTTTGCTGACACCAAATGCAAGTTGAAGGCTTAAGGTTTATGTGAAAAATTAACCTTTGAAGATAGCATGAAAGCACAGGTTGCTGCCTCCTTGGGACAACTGTAACGAACAGTGGGCCTGCTCAGTCAGGCTCTGGGCTGGCAGGATAACCTTGGGAATGGAAGTTGCCAGAGAATGGGGTTCAAAGCATGGCCCACAATGGGAGCTTGTGTTCCAGTTCAGTGGCTGTAGCATCTTTTTATTTACATCCACTGTGACGTCAGCTGGAATGAGTAGGTGACAACAATAAGCAACAATTTATTTATTGGGTTGGATTCAGCGGAGTTTTGACCATGGCCGTTACCAGCACTCGGTGGCATGTTGAAAAGTTGAAGAAGGGGCTGGAGCAATGGCTCAGCAGTTAAGGCTCTTGCCCAGCATGCACAAGTACACGGATTCAAACCCCAGCACCCACATACTCAACTGAGTGTCAGAGCAACGAAAGCCATGTGAAAAACTCAATAAAATTGTTTCTCTCTCTCTCTCTCTCTCTCTCTCACTTTCTCTCACTCTCTCTCACTGTCCTTCTCTCTTTAAAGAAAAATTCAAAAAAAGAAAAGTTGAAGATCTTTATTGAAGTCAGCAGTTGGGTTTCCTTTTGCTCTAGCTTTCCCTTTGGGTAAAATCTGCCCATTTTATATTTTTCAAAGCACGGTTTAAAACCCAGGAATCTTGCTATCTATTAAAAGTGAGGAAAAATGTTCTGTCTGCCTGTGGGAATGTTTTCCCAGTCTATTAATGCTCGTGAAGGAGGGAGGGAAGGCCAAAGTTAGCCAAAAGATGAAAGCAGGGGCAGATGTTTTTAGGAATCTGTATTAAATGAAAACCATAGTGCAGTTATTTGTTTACTTAACTAGTGTAGAAAAAAAATTTTTCAAATAATATTTTTAGCTATTTAAAACCTCAGGACTTTTGCTTGTTTCTTGTGGTCTATATTTCTGCAGAAGGTGGCACTGATTCCTACAGTGAAGAATCTGATTCAGATTTATCTGATGTGCCCGAGTTGGACTCTGATATTGAGCAAGAAACACAAATCAATTATGATCGCCAGGTTAGTAAGCAGAGAGCAGTGAAAATGCATAACCCAGAACCTGAGTCTCACTGGATTTGGACATTGCTTAAGATGGCTGGTACTGAGGCAGAAATCAGAAGAATTACCTACTGCTGCTTTTTTTTTTTTAATTCATTCCAGATAGTCTTACATTTAGGAGAGAATCGTTGCCATACAACCATGAACAAATGCATACTGACAGAGCAAGCCAAGGTGATGCCATTCCATGGTCTCCCCCCTTTGAATTCCCCCCGTCGCCTGTTTCCCCCTGCTTTACCCCTGTGTTAGTTGGGCTTCTCATGGAAGTCAAAGGTTCCACACTGGGTTGATAACCCCCATACTCCCTCCCTCCAGCTGCCTTGATGTCCCTCCTATTCCCACCCCCATCACTGCCCCCTCCCTTCATCCCCCAGCATCATAGGCAAGGACCCCCCGCTCCTGTAAAAATTCACCCATGTTGAGTTTGTTATTAGCTTAGCCAACTTTCAGTCTGTTTCTGATTATATTCTAGCTTCCACACATGAGAGAAAACAGCCCTGAGTCTCTGAGTTTGGGATATTTCACTCAGCATAATGTTTTCCATCATCATCCATTTGGCTGCAAATGCTATGATACTGTTTTCTCTAATAGCAGAGTAGAATTCCATTGTATATATATACCACAGTTTTTGAATCCACTCGTCCAGTGAGGGTCGTCTGGGTTGGTTCCATAGTTTAGTATAGTAAATTGAGCTGCTATAAACATTGATGAAGCTGTATCTCTGTAGTATGCCAATTCTAGCTCTTCTGGGAAAATACCCAGGAGTGGGATAGCTGGGTCATAACGTGGTTCCAGGCCTAGTTTTTTGAGGAGTCTCCACACTGCTTTCCAGAGTGGCTATACCAGTTTGCAGTCCCACCAACAATGTGACAGTATACCTCTCTTCCCACAGCCCCTCCACCATCCATCATTGTTTATTTGTATTCTTCATTTTTGCCACTCTGACAGGAGTGAGTGGAATCTCAGTGAAGTTTTGATTTGCATTTCTCTGATTGTTAGTGATGTAGAGCAATTTCTCATATATCTGTGGGCTTTTTGGACTTCCTCTATTGAGAAATTTCTTTTTTGCTCCCTAGCCCATTTATTGATTGGATTTTTTTGTGATTTTGGTGTTCAGTTTTTTTAGTTCTTTGTATGTTCTGCTTATTAGCCCTCTGTCCGAGGTGTGGCAGGCAAAGATTCTCTCCCATTCAGTAGGTTCTCTCTTGACACTCATGACTAATTCTTTAGCTGTGCAGAAGCTTTTTAGTTTAATGGCATCCTACTCATTTATTCTTGGCTTTAATGCTTGCGGTATGGGAATCTTGTTAAGGAAGGTGATGCTGACCCTTATGTGGTGTAGTGTTGATCCTTCTTTTTCTTCAAGCAATTGTAAATTTGCTGGTTTAATTTCCAGATCCTTGACCCATTTTGATTTGATTTTTGTGCAGGATGAGAAAGGATCCAATTTCAGTTGTCTGCGTATGACTGCCCAGTTTGTCCAGCACCATTTGTTGAACAGGCTGTCCTTCCACACTATGCTTTTGCCCCCTTTATCAAATATCAGATGGTTAAAGATTTGAGGGTTTGTCTCAGTATCTTCTACTCTGTTCCATTCGTCTTCATTTCTGTTGAGATACCAATACCATGCTGTTTAAATGCAAGTTTAAAATATAGCATTTACCTTGTTAAATCATTAAATTAAAAAAAAAGTTAAGGGGAAGGTCACTGTGTAAAGTTCCACAACTGAGCCTCTAGTGTTTGGGCTGTTTGTCCAGCGTGTACTGTCTAAAACTTATTTAAGCTACAGGCTTTTTCATTTTCTTAGCAAATCATGAAAGCCTCTCGTTTTCAGGACAGGTACCTTCAGGGCATGATAGCTGGCATTTAGGCTGTTTTCCTTCTTTCTCTCCTAACTTATGGGAGCCACCATCCACTTTATTAAAACAAAAGCCAAATTATAATGCACATTCTCTCTCCAGTCAGAAATCAGCTCTAGAATCAATGTTGGTCAGTTGCATGCAGTATTTTTGGAAGTGTTTCATCACTGTTTATAGCGCTGAAGAGTGATTGTTAAAGAAAGCAATCTTTCAGAGGAATCTGGACACTCACCACCTTGTCCTGGTGATGACCATGGGGGTTCTGTTTTCTTCTCTGTCATTTTTAAAGGTATATGAAGCAGATTTTGTACATGAACGTGAACTGAATAAGATGTCAGATTTTGGAGTTGTCCAGATGAGCCTGTGGCAGCTACTGTGCACCCGAGAGGACAAGTGATCTGCCCTCTTCCACATCACCTTCCGCTTAGCATAAGAGTGCTGGGGAGGGATATTGGCCTAACTCTATTGTTACTTGTGCACATGTATTAATATGTAATAACAGATGCCATCATTAGGTAGCTGTAATGCACCAGTGAAAAATGTGGAAAGAAGAAATGTTGATCTGGGTTTCTCCTCATAGCACGCATTCTGTGCACTACTTGGTTTGCCTCTATGTCAGCACTGGATTTCCTGCTTTTTCAGACAATTACATAATCTCACTCATTAATTTGGTGTTTGAGAACATGGATTAGTACAAAGGTAGTCCAACTTTATGGTTTGGACTACCTTAAGTCAGCTGGACTGCGTTTGGACACTGTGCAGTACAAGTACTAAAGAAAGAACTTGAAATTATTAATATGGCAAACACTAAGCACTATGCCCCAATGTCAAGGGATAATGAAATTTAAGCAAAGTAAATGTTAGATTTAGGGGGTAAAGCCATTTTGTTTAGTTGGAAGGTTTTTATTTAATGAAATGATGCTAGTAAAAATTTTTTTTAAAAACCCACAAAATTATTGAAATCCATACCTTGGACTGTGGATTCTCCCTGACACCTTATTTTCTAATACTTTCATCTATTATTTGGTTTTATGTTCTCAGCATTCCTGAGAAGATACTTTTATTCTGTTAGGCCTACAGAAATTATGAGACTTGATCAAATAAGCAGTAGAACTATCCTAAAGTTCGGTGCTCTAAAGTCAATAATTGACCTGATAAAAGCCTCATGAATTCAGATGAATTCAGATGAATAATTATCTTTAGATTCGAAAGATTAATTTGTTGTATCTGTAATAGACATAATCATAGATCTTCTGACTACTTTTTAAAAAATGTTTTGTTTTTTTTTTTTTGGTCAAATCCTAAGCAGGGACTTTATTATAGTAATATTTCATGATTTTTTTAGCAATGTAGTTTGATCAAATGAAAACTTTCCTTTATGAAGATAAAAAAATATTACATTGTATTTTGTTTCCAATGTGTTAAATTGTCATTTCTCAAAAGTATAGCATAAAATACAGTAAAAAGAAGATGGATTCTGTGTACATTCAAATTAAATTGTAGAAATTGTTCTCTCAGCCACAGACTTTAGGTCCTAGGTGAGGTCAAGAGAGTGAGCTTTGCTCTCTATCTAAGAATCCTATTTGTCAGGATGTATAAGGCCATGAAAGAAAGAGAATTCCAAAGGGCAATGCTAGGGAGAAAAATGACGCATAAAGCCCCCATTTTGCAAATGTCAGAACTGAGATTTCTTCTTTAGAAGTAAAATAAATATATATATATAATCATTTATTTTATTTTTGTTTACTAATGTGTCAACTTAATATATTTTTCTGGATATAATTTACCTAAGAAAATAGTAAGAAGGGAGGAGGACATTATTTAAAATCCCAATCATTTGGAAAATATTTCATGTTAGTTTTGTTCATTAAGAGAAAGTAGTATTCAACACCATATCTTGTGTTTCCAAAAACACTGTACGGAACAGTTAAAGGCCTCCCAATAATGTCAAGATGTTGGTGCTTTGAAACTTAAAAGAGGAGCCTTAACTGAATGTCTCTGTTGTATTCTCAAGGTTTACAAAGAAGATCTACCTCAGCTAAAGCAACAAAGTAAAGAGAAAAACCATGCAGTGCCCTTCCTCAAACGGGAGAAGGCTCCTGAGGACAGCTTGAAACTCCAGTTCATACATGGGTGGGTGGCCTGTCCTGGGCACTCTGTGCTCTTACGTTCTCTCTGCCAAGTCTGTCATTCAGTCTTATGTCTGGGATAAACGGGTCCCCTCCCCTCTTTCCAGTGCTCTAGTCTAGTTTGCTCATATACATGGGGCTGACATTTTAACTGTGACTTTTTCCAGGGTCCTCAGTGTGCCAGAGTCATCACACTGTGATGGTCACTGGGCTTTGCGTTCTTCCTGTGGTTCTGTGACAGCTGCCACTACTTTGCTGCTTTGTCACCACCATCTCTGTTTCCTGTCTCCCCTAGTCCCCTGCTCTGTTTTTGCTGGCTTTACCCTAGGACAGTGAATTCTTCAAATATTGTTCTCACATATGCCTAAAATAATTTGGAATTTTGTAAAATTATTTATAACTTTGCCCATTTTAAGTTGACACCTGAAATTTCTCAATTTATTTATTTATTTTTAGAGGGCGTGGAGAGAGAGAAAGAATCAATTTCATTTTATTTTTTCATCTGGCCTTTGTTTCTATGACACCTAGTTGTGTATGTGGTGCTGGGGTTGGAACCCAGGTCCTCAAACGCCAGGCAAACGCTCCAACGGCTGAGTCCCCACTCCAGCCCCCTAAATGGTTGAGAAGGATATATGTGGTATATATACTATAAACATTCACAGCATTTAAATTAATCCAATGGAACTTAAATGTCAAAATACTTCATTCCCCCTCTTATCAATTTTTAAAAGTACATGAAGATTTAAATGATGATAACTATTTCAGATGTGACCCCTCCAGGGCCCCTGGCAGGGAGGCTCAGAGTTGAACCTGGGACGCGTGTCCACCCAGCAGGCAGGGATGAGATGGCATGGTGGGTGTGGGGCTGGGGTTGGAGGGGAAGGATGCTGCATTTCTCAGCTAGTAGTAATCAATTTAATGGTTCTTTTAAAATGTCTGTGTATTAAAATTTTAAGAATACCTCACTTTAATATTAAATATCATAAGGTCTAGCATCTTGTTAATAATGTAGATGTTTTAATAACAATTTTTGTTCTTCTTAAAATAAAATAGAAGAAACTTTAAAAAAAAAAGTATGTGAAGAAGGAACTGGAGTAGTGGCTCAGCAGTTATGTGCTTGCCAGTATGGGCGAGTACACGGGTTCAAACCCTAGCATCACATACACAATGAAGTCTCAGAGCCACAAAAGCCACATGAAGAACTAAATAAAAACTGATTCTGTCTTTCTGTCTCTCTCTCTTTAAAAAAAAAAAAGTACATGAACAAGTGTTTCTACCACAGAATATTTTGTATCATGTATGTAAACTCTTATCTCCATTCTAATTCTCCCACAAAATTTTACCTTATACTTGAGTCTTTTGTCACTGTGT
Source organism: Aplodontia rufa (assembly GCA_004027875.1). Classification (NCBI taxonomy): domain Eukaryota; kingdom Metazoa; phylum Chordata; class Mammalia; order Rodentia; family Aplodontiidae; genus Aplodontia; species Aplodontia rufa. Next base: position 72,721 of record PVKS010001649.1, read on the forward strand.
CATAGAGAGAAAAAAGTCCATGAGCTAAACTAAAGTTTCATTTCCTGGGACCATAACGCTGTTCAATACAGTATCCTCCACTAGCCCCACATAACTAGTGAGCACTTAAGGTATGGCTAGTCTGAAATGTGAGGTGCTCTGTGGGTAAGATGCACACCAATTTTAAAGGCTTAGGATGAAAAAAAGAATGTAGATTATCTCATCAAAATGATTTTACCTCATGTGTTGACATCTTTTAAGTGTAACAGTGTTAGGTTAAAAATATCTTAGAATAAATTTCACCTTTTATTTTGTGTATGTGGTGCTAGGGATTGAATCCAAGGATGCTTTACCACTGAACTACACCCCTAACCCTCTTTCTTTGTTTTTAATTTTGAGATAGGGTCTCACTAAGTTGCTGAGACTGACCTTGAACTTGTGATCCTCATGCCTCAGCTTCCTGAGTTTCTGGCATTATAAGTGTGCCCCATCACACCTGGCTCTTTTTATTCTTTTTAATGTGGCAACTAGAAAACTTTACCTCTCCGGTTTGTGTTATATTTCTAATAGACAATGCTGTTCTTTTACTTTTTTAGGTTAAATTGTTATAATTATCAGGAAAAAATGACCAAATCCACATAAATACATTATAAGTTATGATATATAATTGTTATACACATAATTTTAATGAGATTTATCTCAGTGAGATTGTTTTCTATTTGTTCAGATATCTGTGCATGTATATTATTTATTGCTAGAATGTGGAAGAGTTTAGTGTTGAGTCTATTCCCATGTTTTGTTTTTTTATAGATGTAAACCTGAGAGTTTATTCTCATAAATAAGGAGGTGAGAACAGAAGTGATTTTATCATGGCAATATTACTTGGCTCTTTAAACTCCTTCTGTATTATAGGACCCCAAAATCACATTTGATTTTGATATATCATAAAAAAATAGTAACCCATCAGCTAACAATTCAGTTAAGTCTGTTCAATTTTGTTATAAAGCAAAGAACTGGAAAGCACTCAACTTGCAAAAGGATCACTTAGTAATAATTGAAGAGTTTTCACTTGCATTTTGAATTATCTGTTTTGGTGCTCCTGGAAGATTCTATGCCCCAGAGTAATACATCATGGTAAGATTCGAGATGGAGGAGCGAGATGGCTTCCTGGAGTGGGAGGAGTTGCATGGAGAAAGGTGGGATGGGAGGGGAGGCCTCCCTAACCACAGGCCTATTCTCAGATTTTTTTTAAGAAAAAGCATATACAGGGGCTGAAGTGGTGGCTCAGCAGCAGTGCTGGCATGTGCAAGGACCCAGGTTCGAACCCCAGCACCACATACACAACTAAGTATCAGAGAAACAAAATCCAGATAAAAAATAAATAAAATTGATTCTCAATTTCAAAACAAAAAATCACATACAGTTGCTAAGGATCCAGAAACAGGGTCTGTTAAAATGATCGGTGCCCACATGCACCTTAGAAAGTCAGCACAGGCCCTTAAAGGTCCTCGTACCCCATGTGACACTTCTATCCTGGGGAGACACTGGGTTCCCCTTGTGCATGTGCACACTGGCAGGTTTGATCTGGCTCTGATAACTCCTGCCCCCATCATTTGCTGTTCACTTACCCACCATGCGCGTCTCGGGCCTATGCTTCAGTTACAGAGGCTACGACTGTAGGAACAATCTGTTCTACACACAAGCTGGGGAGGTGGTCTACCACATTGCTGCTGTTGCTGTCGTGTACAACAGGCAACAACATTCCCAGAGGCTGTACCTGGGGCACGATGACGATATTCTCAGCCTGACCATCCATCCGGTGAAGGACTACGTGGCCACTGGACAGGTGCGTCCTCAAGACTGAGGGGCTCACTGAAGAGAGGGAGCCTTTAGCTTCAAATCCTGGATATATGTTAGAAATTTTAAAAATACCTGGTAGAAGTAAGCATGAGACTGGAAGGTGAAGATTCTGTAGACACAGGATTGCTTCCAGTGGGGTTCATAACCTGGGGTTCATGAGATCAGTGGATGAAATTGAGAGCATGAGGGGAGTCACACCCAAGAAATGTCCATTTTTGAGGGAGAAACATCCACGGCTTTAGCATTTTTTTGTAAAGAGATGGTAATCCCCCAGGGGGCATGGCCACTGGTTTCAATGCTGACTGGCCGCCCCTCCACCTGCCAATTGGAGAACACCTGCTCTGAGGTAGCTGGCATTAGTGGGTCTTACAAATGATTGAGCATTGTTTCACCCTTTCACTGGGCCTTGTTTTCTTGTTTGTCTCACAAATGGATATTGGTTGGCTCATGGGTATTTAAGAACTTTCGAAAGTAATAACCAAAGATAGGTTATTGGCATGCACCTGTGAGGAGTGGAGCCCTCACTACTGGGAGGCAAACAGCGCAGCCACTGGTGGGGACTGGACCTCCACAGACCATTGTAGGACTTGCCCAGTTCTGCTCAGTTACACCTATGGTTTTACCTCTAGTTTTCTCTTTTGGAGTCCCCATGTTCAGCAGGGCTTTCCCCGCCATGTATGTATTTTAAGTGAGAAAAACTACTTTGTTATTATAATTTACTCTGTTGCTGAACTTGGCATGATAAAAGCTTATATCCCCATGAGGACAATCTATCTTAATGACACAGAATCAAGCCATGAAATTTTTATTTCTCAGGGAAAGACAGGGTTAGCCCTTCCAGTGGGTGAAATCATTGAGAGTGGGTAAAAGAACTCTGGATAGAAAGAACCCTGATAACACCCATGTGACTTCCTTGTCTGAGAAGTGGAATCTTATGCAGCACTGAGAAGGCAGGAGTGAGAAGGGTAAACAAGTTTTTCTAAATAATGACAGAAAGCACACATGGCTGGGCACAGTGGCACTTGCCTTTGATTTCAGTGCCCTGGAATACCAAAGCAGGATGATCACAGGTTCAAGGCCAACCACAGCAACTTACTAAGATTCCAACTCAAAATAAGAAATAAAAAGGGATGGGGATGTAGCTCAGTGGTAGAATGCTCCTGGGTTCAAAAGAAAAAGCACAAGTGCACATTTGAAGTGGAGTCTTGGAAGTCTGTTAACTTGGAGCCGCACACCAGGCCAGGCTCTGTTGGAACCCGACTTGACGCCGCAACAAGCCTTAGACGCTTCATGCTTCAGTTTCCTCCCCTGGAAAATAATGGGGTTGGAACAGATTATTTCCAGTGGTCTTCCCACTTTTTAAATAATGTATGTTTCGTACTTAACTCCAAGGAACCAAATTTTATTTCCTAAATAGTTAATAACACTCATTCTGTTATTTAAGGTTGGAAGAGATGCTGCTATTCATGTGTGGGACACACAAACTCTAAAATGTTTGTCCCTGTTGAAAGGACAACATCAGAGAGGAGTGTGTGCACTTGATTTTTCAGGTAAGCACCAGCTTTCCATTAGAGCCATTGACAAATGAGTCTATCTTTAATTTTATTCTCAAGTACTTGATTGAGTTCTCTTTGTAATGAGGTACACTCTTCATGAGTCATCTACAGAATCTGAGGCTGGAAGTCACATGTGAATACCTTACCCAGAAATGTGCTCTTCAGATTACACATCCTTCCTTGTCTTCCTCATTTCCTTTCCCAAGTCATTACCCAGAGCTCACACTGAGTTCTGTGTTTGCTTGAGCAATTTGAAATCCAGAGCAGCTGTTGGTGTTGGAAGACTTAGTTGCAAATTTCTGGCAGTGACTCAGAACATCAATTTCATCTCCAGATAAGTGGGAGCTTGTTGCTTCTGTCTTGAATTATAGAGAACCAGAGGGAAAGCTGTGAGTCCTCTGCTGAGGGGCACTTGATAATATTGGTGTTTCCGGAATAAATTTCATGTTGAAAAAAAAAAAAACTAAAACTAAAGCTTTCCTCTCAATTTAAAATGTGATGAGCTGGCGGTGGCTTGGTGGTTACGGCGCTTGCCTGGCATGCGTGAGTACACAGGTTCAAACCCCAGCGCCCACGTACACATCTAAGTGTCAGAGCAAAGAAAGCAATGTGAATAACTCAATAAAAATTGATATTCTCTCTATCTCTTTCTCACTGTCTCTTTAAAAAATTTTGAACGCAATACTTACAAAAATACTAGTTGATTAATGCAGTTCTTTTTTCCAAGGGGAAGTTCAAAAAAGCCCTTTTAGAAAGCTGCTTTAAATAAAAGTTTGCAAAACAAAAAAAAAGACACAGGAAAAGAATTAACTTGCTTCATATGTCCCCCAAAGGGGAAAATACAGGGGACAATGCCAACATGAAACTTTCTTTAAGCGGGAGTTCAAGGTTGAGGGCCTATCATGAAAGATGTCAGTACATAGAAAATTTTAATAATATCACTTGTAGATCAGTAAGTGAAACACTCTAAACTTTCTACATAAACTGATTGTTCTAAATACTGTTGAGGTATTTAAGTTTGGAAGAGAAGCTGCTGTTCAATATGTGCACGGTTAGCCACTAAATCCTGTGACTCCGCAGCCCCTTTCCTCTCATATGTCCCTCCTCTCTGCTCTCCTTGTTCCAGCCCTCACTCCCTCTTGCCTGTGCCATGGTATTGCTGGTCTCTGATTCCATCACCACCTCCTCTTCTGGAAGAGGAGATGGTGGTTACTGCTGCTGCCGTTGCCTCCCCTTGGGTGGGAAATGCTTGGCTTTCCCCGAGCTGGCTCTGCCTCCTTTTGCAGCATTTTCTCTCACTCACCTGCTCGTGCTCCTTCACATGCATCTGGCTGTAGAGCCTCCATGTGCTGGTCCTCCTCCTGCCTCTGTTCCTTGCCCAGGCTTTGCCCATGCATCTGTTCCCATGCCCTGTTGTCCTTTATAGACCAAACTGAATGTTTTCTCCTCTATCCTTGAAGCTGATTTTCACCCTGCTTCTAATTCCTATCTTGAGTAAATAAAGAATTCTCAGATGTGAGGTATTTTTGCATGAGAGGCATTTCAGTTTTAACAATACAGTGTTTAGTCCCCAGGTAACGATCACTAGGTAAAAGCCCATTTATTTAGCAAATATATTATTTTTAATCATGGAAAATTACATTTTTATTTTGGTGCTTTTAATGTCCACATACAAATGGTAGAAAGGAAGCTAGTTGACAGTTTTAGAAAAGCAATAAAATTAAGGACTATTCAGGAAAGCTTCCACCAAGGTCTGTTGCGTGTGATTCGTGAACCGTTACATAGAAATGATTACTGGTTGTCAGTGGATCCTTGTGGTCTCTACGGCAATGCTTGAAGGAGTTGAGGCCTCTTTGGTTTAATTTCTATTAATAGTATTTGTGTTACAACAATGTAACTTTAGACTTAAACCTCTGTACTACTTCGCCAGCCAAGACGAGTTCGAGATTGAAGACGAGATCAAGATTGGGTGGTACACTCTGGGTGAAAGTTAACAGTGGCAGTTGCAGAAGCAGAACCTAGGCTCTCAGTCCAGTATGATAGCCACCAGACCCAGAGTTGTCCGCTGGGAAGAGGCGTGCGGGGAATTCTCTTCCCTGGGTCCCTAGGACTTCTCACGCCCCTCCCTTCCACCAGTGCAGGTGTGAAGTTGGCCTTAGTGTCTCACCTGGATCCTTGGGTGAGCTTGCTCAGTTTGCCGCTCCCAGTGCCCACCAGCAGGTGTCCCCAGCTGACTCTTCCATCCTTCAGGTTAAGTGTGGAGGGCACTGTGGTGCATACATCTACCACTGGAACAGCCCCTTTCCCCATGAAAAGAGACCCCTATTCTGCAACAGCCCTGAGTCACACACTAAGCTGAAGTAGAAGCAGTAGAAACTCTTCCTCCCTTTCGGAAACTGATAGAAAAGTGAGTAGCTCAAGTCAAAACCACAGAAGACTCTTTATAGATTTCCCTATTCAACCGTGTAAACAGGCACCAATAGACTGCTCATTGGTTATCTGGCTGATGGCCCCTCTGCGTGCCTCAGTAGCCCTTAGCCACCTGTCTTTTATGAGTCAGCTCCTCATGGGGGGTCTCATGGAGACCTGCTGTTATTAGACCTTGCCTTTTATTAGGGAAATAAATTATCCTGGAAATGTAAAGCAGGCAAACGAGACAATAAGCAGTTACACAAAGGTGTTTAGCCTGTTCTTGACATTTTCTAAAGCAAACAGATGAAGGCATTTTAATCAGATTTCCTACAGCATGATCAATAATTCTGGATTACAGGGACAAAAAGGAGTGAATTTATATCAGCTCACTCGAAGGAATAGCTTTTTAAACTCTTGAATGTATTGTCATTTTCTAGAGAAAGGGAAATACACCTGTGTGTTGTGCTAGAGGTAGCAAAAAGTGTTTCCCCGTGAGTAAATGACCATGTTAGAGAAAAGTTCAACCACATATTTTCTAGCCTAAATATCATAAATATGTATACATATATAAATTTGTTTTAAAACTTCATGGACTAATACTGATTTCCATGACAGCACATCTAACACTGTCCTCATTTCATTGTGTTCAGTTGTGAAAACCTATGCATTTTTTATGGACTCTGAATAAGAGTTTGCAATTTGCAATTGTCTGAATAAAAATCTTCTCTAATTTGCCCTTTACTGTTGATGTTAAATACCTTAGAATTATTTCTGGACTGTCACAACCATCCATAATTAATACACTGACTGGAAAGATTTGAAAGGAATTACTTAGGCTCTAAAAATATGGCCAAAAATAAAACACCAACTAAGTGGTCAGGGAACAATAGATTTCCAAAGCTAAGGTCAGGTGTCTGCAGGGGAAATGAAAACTAGGGAAAAAATTAAAAATGAAAAGGGTAATGACTTGGGAAAGGAAATGAGGAAGACAAGGAAGGATGTGTAATTTGAAGAGCATGTTTTTGGGTAAGGTATTCACATGTGCATTAGGAAGTTCAGCTATTACTAGTCATGCATTTCATTCTCCGAGGTCCCTTTGCTACGTGGTATTTCTAAGTGAGTTTAAAGAGTTTCTCCAGGTCAGTTTCTTGCTCCTCTTTACAGTATGTAAAATGTTTTCATTTGTCGTGGAAGAAGCAAGTCACTTGACATTTGTGTTGTTTTCACGCAGCCGATGGAAAATGTCTGGTGTCAGTTGGTTTAGACGATTTTCACAGTATTGTATTTTGGGACTGGAAAAAGGGAGAAAAGATAGCTACAACAAGGTAAGATGCTGCCGAGATCTAACGAACTCCTGCTGATATCACACTTCAGTATATCAATACTTTTCATTTTCTGGTAAGATTTCATCTTCAATCTATGATGAAATTCATCTAGCGAGCTTTAACACCCAAGCAAGAACATTGCTCTGTTTCATGGTGCCAAACCTGACACAGTGCAGTTAATGTTTGTTGTGGGGAACTAGAAAATTCTGAAATGCTTCCCAGAGAGCTCTTCTCACTTCCTTTTTAAAGTAATTTTTGTGTTATCTCTCAAAGCTTTTGTACCAGCAGCAGAAAAGCAGCTTTTTTCAGGCATGTGCCTTGGCCCTTGTTTTTCCACTGTCTTAGCATCTGTGAAGGATTGTCAATGTCACTGGAGTCAGAAGCACCATTTGTCATGAGGCTGTGGCCTGCTGGAGAGGAGGCCCCACTGTGCGCATCTGCCACGCGCTTTCCAAGCAAGCAAATTGTTTCCCTAATCTCCCATCTTATAAATAGACTCTTCAAAACCAACTGCTGTTTATAGACCACCTGTCCTCCCTTACCCCGGCCTCCCTCCCTGCTGAATCAGCACGAGGTCTGAACATTATTTTCCACCCTACTTTCATGTAGCTCAGCCCTGTGCCCAGTCCTGGTCAGAGGTCAAAATAGTTGGCAGCTAAGGCCCAGAAATACAACTTGTTGGCCCAGCACAGTATTGTTCCTCCCGAGGCTCTTCCATGCATCACTAACATCCTATTTGTCTTATAGAATGAAAGCATTTTTAAGTTAATGGCCTTGAACCCCAATATTCACTCTTCAAATTAGTATTGTCCTTTCCAATGTTAAATAGGAGAAAAAGTTTTGGCAATTCAGTTTAATGAATGAAAATCTACAGATTACTGGAGACTGAACAGATGGAGCGTTGAGGATTCCAGCTGACCTTCTTAGGAGAAAAAGAAAAGCTTTTCTGATGACTGCTATTGGGATGGAATTTTGGGCAGCAATGACAGTTCATAAATCTGCCTGCCAAAGTGGCTTCTCTGTTCTTTCTAGACTCTCATGGTTGTACCAGTCCCCTCTAGATTTCAGGTTCAGTTCCTAATCAAAACTTCATTTTCCTCTTAGACTACCAAATGAGGAATTTTAGTTTAATATTCCTGGAAACATACTATCTGCATTTACAGATAATCTTAGGAAAAACTCATATATGCATTTAAAAAGCAACAGAAATGCAATTTTCCTGCTGGTACACCCTTTGTGAGTGGCTCATCAGTTATATGCCAGAAACATTAACAGAAATAGAAGAAAGATTTCTTAATATTAGAAAGCATATATCATATGCTTGATGTAGAGTATCATTTCTATGTTGAATAACATAGAGTGATGTAACACCATTATGGTAATAATACAATTTGTATTTGGAGTTGTTCCCAAGCCTTATGACCCATTCCCAAAATAGGTTACCTGAAAAATTGCCCTCAGAGAACATTCTTGCACTTGTAGCATTAACCAGTGCTCTTTCCCAGGAGAAATATCAAGGACTACTAAAGATCTATAAGACTACTAATTGTAAAAATAATAAAAATATGGGCACACAAACACCTATTCATGTAATATTAATAATAAATATCTAATCTAAATAAATATATAAAAAACCAACCAGACAAGTAAAAATTCTATTTAGGGCCTTAACTTGGAGTGCTGAACTAGATAGAAATTTTAAAAACAGAGCTTTAAAGAAGTGGCTAAGTGGTTACAGCACTCGTCCAGCATGCGTGAGGATGCTGGTTCAAACCCCAGCACTACGTACACAACAAAGTGTTGGAGCAACAAAAGCCAAGTGAAAAACTAAAATAAAAAATTGATTCTCGCTTTCCCTCTCTCTCTTAATAAAAAAAAAAAAAAAAAGGAAAAAATGACAAGTAATGCTTTTGTGAAGTGGTCCCTTCCTGGCTTCAGGTGCCCACTTAGAAGAGCTGACTCTATATCACCACTTTTTATACTTGTGTGACATTGCCAGTGTTGCGTCCAGCCAGGTTTAACCACACACCTGCTTGTGGCAGGCTGTATTGTTCCTGCCAGGTGGTGTTCTACAGCAGTGCCACCACCCAGGATGTGAGATCTACCTGTAGGAAGGGCACCATCCATGGTGGAGATGGCACTTCCCTCAGTGCTGCTGCTGCCCAGGGCTAACGTGTGCCCACTGCACAACATTGCACTCTAGCAGGTAACCCCACATTTGTAAAAATGCCTTCCATGAACCTACTCTCCATCCGCTCAGAGAAATTCAGAATTGGCCCATAGAGATTTTGATGTGACTATGAGATTGATTCAATCTACTTGAACAAAATCTCCATGTTTTTGCTAATTTTCCTGAGTGATTTTGGGCACCTTCATAATAAACGGACTTTATAATCTTTTTTCCTTTTAAAAATTGTTTACATTATAGTCTAATATACAAGTAACACATTCAGAAACCAAAGCCAGTCTCTTACAGGCAATAGTCAGATGACCTAACGTCAGTGGCCAACATGGCAGAATCCTGAGACAGGTACCTCCATGCTCCTTCACTTGGATTTGTATTTCTTTGGTGACATGACTGGGGAGGCTATGACTAATTATTATTGATGAGCTTTACCTAGAAGTTTGAACAAGAGGGATCTTAGATTAAAGTATACAATTAATGGAGCTGCAAGGTATTCCAATATCAATCTAAAATGGTGTTGCTATGAGAAAGCTTAGGGACAGAATATAGGCCCACATATAGCAACGTTAAACCAAAATTCTTTAGAGTGAGGGATCTCTGAAATAGAAGTGTTTATAGAACTCATATAGATGCTAGTAAGAAAAAGGACCAGGCCCTGGGACAAGACTAAATACAGAGAAGTGTCCACTAGACCTAGAGCTAAGAGCACTTTTATAATGGAAATTTGGAGTTTATGTTGAAAGTTGTTTACACGGAATCTGTATTGGCTGTAGGTGAAGGGGTGCATGACAGGAAGCAGGAAAGCCTTTGGGATCCGGGAGGATAATTCATAAGGAAACCATTGTCACAGTGACTCCTAGGGGCTCCTGATGGGATTCGAGGAAATGTTTTAACTTCTATTCAGGAATGTGAAATGGCCTTTGTTCTTTTGGCCCCTTAGCTGTTAACTGATTCACCTCTCCTATCCTCCCCTCCATCCTCCCAGACCAGTTCTGCTCTTATGAGCAGAACTTCAGAGTAAAACTTTTCTGTATTAGCTTCCTTGCTTGATCTATTTTAGGTCCTGCCATTGCATACATTTAATGAATGTGGTAGAGCCTCCTGCATTGTATATTGACACTTTAGAAGTGTTCACCTTCCATTGGGAACCCTTTCATTTGCATACTCAGTGCTCTGTTTTTCTGTTTCTGATTGTCCATAATGGGAAGATTGAAGAAATGCTTGATTTATACCCCATCTCCAAAACAGATTTAAAATGTGCATTTTTAAAATGCACATATCTTCTTAAAAATAACATGCATTTCTCTGTTTTCAAAATAAAACATCATTACAGAAAACTGAGAAAGCACAGAAAGTCGTCAAGAAGAAAATGAAACTCATCTATAATTTCAACACCTAGACATAGTAATGGTCAACATTCTAGCATGTGGTGGTGGTGGTGCTGGGGATCTAAACCAGGGCTTCAGGCATGTCAGGCATAGCATTCTACCACTGAGTCACATCCCCAGCCCTGACAGTTTATTTTCTCCTCTTCTCTTCTCTTCTCTTCTCTTCTCTTCTCTTCTCTCTCTGTCTCTCTCTCTCTCTCTCTCTCTCTCTCTCTCACACACACACACACACACACACGTACGTACATACGTACGTACGTATTGGGGCTTGAACCACTGAGCAACATCTCTAAGGGCCCCAGCCCTTTTTTGAGATAAGGTCTTGATGCATTGCTTAGGGCCTCACTAACTTGCTGAGGTTGGCCTTGAACTTGTGATCATCCTGCCTTGGCCTCCCAAGTCACTGGGATTACAGCCATGAGCCACCAGTCTGTCTGTCTCTCTGTATCTAGGAGTGAAACTGGAAGTAGCTGCCCCGTTTTCCATTCTCACTAGCCATGTATAAAGGCCCCAGTTTCTCTACATCCTTTTTAGTGCTTGTTACTGTCATTTTAATTATCAACATCCTAATGGATATAAAGTGGTATCTCATTTGGTTTTGATTTTCATTTCTTCAATGACTCATGACAGTGAATGTCTTCTCATGTGCTTACAGGCCATTTGTGCGTTTTCTTTGTGGAAATTGCTATTCAGACGCACTACCCATTTTTAATAGGGTTACTTAATGTTAAAGTTTTTAATATATTCTTACCCTTATCAGATATATACTTTGCAGATATTTTCCTCATTTGGTCAGGTTTTTAGATAAAAATATTTTATTAACATTTCTGCATGCATCACATCAGAAGAGAGATCATTATTGGTGACATGGCAGAGGGAGGGAGCAATGGAAGTGACACTCCTAGGTGCAAGCAGTAGGGAGTGTGTTATCTGGAGAATTAAATAATAATAAATCTAACTAAAAGTTACCTTTTATTATCCTCACTTGCTCACAGTGCTAAGCAGGATCAGTCATGGAATTCCTTCCCACCAGGCTCCCCCAGCACCACCCTATGGTACACCACTCCCCGAAATGTCCCACTCCTTGCACATGTCAGGCAAGCACTGTACTGCTGAGCCTCCTCTCCAGCCCCATCTTTCATTGTAACTTAACTGGTAATTATATATGTGAAGGTTTCGCCTATTTAACTCTATTTTTTGCAAGTTCACTGAATTATCTTGTTTTTGTCACTTTTACATTACTTTGGTTTTTTTTTTTGGTTGTTGTTGTTGTTTTTAGAGAGAGGGACAGTGAGAGAGTCAGAGAAAGAGAGAAACAACTTTATTTAGTTTTTCACATGGCCTTAGTTGCTCCAACACTCAGCTGTGTACGCGGTGCCGGGGTTTGAACCCGGGTCCTCATGCTTGCCAGGCAAGCGCCGAAACCGCTGAGCCACCGCTCCAGCCCCTACTTTTACATTACTTTGAATTTTCTAGAGGTACATTTATTTTGTCTGCACATAAAAGTAGTTTTACCTCTTCCATTCAAGCTCTTTTGCCTTTAACTTTTAAAAATCTTGTCTAATTGCATTTGTTAATATCTTCAATGCAATGTTAAATGATAGTGATAATAGTCTTGTTCTTGACTCTGTTGGGAATACCATTAAGTAAAAAATCTGATTTTTAGGTATCCATGTGCACAGGCCCACGTGCACGCACACATGCACGCGCGCACGCACACACACACACACACACACCCATGAATAAGCCACTGTTACAGCATGTTCTATCCTTAAATAAAGAATAACTCCATGGCATGCATCATGTCCAGAGAACCAACCTGTCAGTGTTCGTTGACTTGAATAAATCTGTTTCTCAAGGGCGGGGAGTGCAGGGCATTATAGATGTCTAAGGTGTGCTAAGTCTAAAGTGTCCTTTAATTCCTACTTTGTTGAGTGTTGAATTTCTTCAAAATTCATGAATATTAGATTTTTGACAAGTGACTTTTCAGTCTCTGTGAAAATGAAAATGTTCTTTTTCTCCTTATGCCTATTAATATGATGAGTTGTTATGTGATTCCTTAATATTGAGCCACTCTTGCATTTGGTCATAATTTGTTTAATGTGCCTAGCGATTCTATTTGCTAATATTTTATTTAAGGTTTTGTTTCTATTCGTAAGAGATAGTGAATTCTATTCTTTTTGTTAATGAATTTTAAAAGAGAGAGGGACAGTGAGAGAAAAAGAGAGAATCACTTTTATTTAGTTTTTCATTTGGCCTTTGTTGCTCCGACACTTTATTGTGTAGGTGGTGCTAGGGTTTGAACTCACATCCTCATGCTTGCCAGGCAAGCATCATAACTGCCGAGGCACTGCTCCAGCCCCTGTTAATGGGATATATTTTTACATAACAAAAAGTATTTGTTTATGTACCAGAGAATATGATTAGATTAAGAATAGGAAATCCAGGGCTGGAGCAATGGCTCAGCATTTGGGGCACTGGCCTGGCATGTGCGAGGACCTAGGTTCAAACCCCAGCACAACTAAGTGTTGGAGAAACAAAGACCATATGAAAAGATATGTAAATTGATCTTCTCTCTATTAAAAACAAACAAAAACAGATCAGGAACTCCTTAGAATCTAATGTGATGACTTTGTACTCTGAAACAGAAGTTTCCTTGACACTGGGACACCAGGTCTATAGCTGAGATCTATAATCAGCCCTTACTTTTATACTTGTCTTTCTGCCCCTCAGGTTATAAACCTAAATTTCTGAATGTTTAGCATCCAACATGCCTTAAATCAGTAGAAAGCATCTTTTCTTGGCCATGGGTCAGGGGCTTCAATTTATAGTTGAATATATTTCAAACCAAAAGTCTATTTAAGTCAAAATGATGCCTTCCACAGTAAGAGTAGTACATTTGAAGCTTCCCATTAGTACTGTTGCAGTACCTTTTCCCTCCTCCTTCACAAGATCTTGACATCCTCAGAATTACTTGCAGTCCTACAATGATGGCATTAATTTTATGTTATGAAGACATTTGAATACATTTTAAATGTTTCATTAATTTTTTAAAGCATAAGGAAGTGGGCTTTGGTAGCAATATTAGGATAAGAGGAAAGCTCAAACCTGCGCAGAAAAGCCAAAGCTCATTATTTTAATGTCGACCCCTGTGTGCATTTCAGAATCATTTCCTAATTGAGTTGTCTCATTAAATGTACTCAGTGAAAGTTAGATCACATGCATGTGCATGCTTTTTATAAAACGATCAATGTTTTAATTCAAACCAGAATTTTTTTCCCATTTGTCTCTTACAGAGGACATAAAGATAAAATATTTGTGGTGAAGTGTAACCCTCACCACGTTGACAAACTGGTTACAGTTGGGATGAAGCACATCAAATTCTGGCAACAAGCAGGTACCGTCATTTGGCCTGATTCATGTAGTCGAAAGCTTTATTCCAGCCAGGGGGAGGGGGTGCAGGACTGTCACCACCACATTGCCTGTTGCTCTGCAAATTAATCTAAAAGTGTGCCTAAGAAATATTCTTTCCTAAAGTTTCCTAAATTGGATTGTTTAATGTCTAAGCTGTGAAACTTAAAAAACACTATATGATGCTATGCATATTCATTATTGTCTAGAAAGCTTTGGGAAATGTTCTGCTATGAAAATAAAGATTTTTATATTTAGTCATCTGTTCTAAAGGCAATAATTATGTTGGTCTACTGAGCAGGAAATAATTACTTTGGTTAGATGAATAAAATTTTCAATATTTGGAGGGTTTTATTAATCTATCACGGAATTTAGCACATGAATTAAGTCCTCACTCTGCACACACAAGCTGGTCAGAGTATTTGCAGATTATATATGTTGACAATAGAGATGGGTGGATAAGCAGAACACAATATGGAAGAAGATCTCATTCTTCTGATAAGCCAGACCCATTATTGCAATTGTTTCTGAATTCTCAGCATGAACTTACGTGCCAAGCCTAATCTTACAATGCATAAAACATCAACAGGCGGCTATTCCAATGCTCTCCTCTTTTAAAGGAAGGAGAATCCCAGTAAGTATGGAGAGCCAGCCTGGGTGCAGGTGTTCTGAATGGAGCTGGGCATCTCAGCGATAGGGAGTGTGGGGAAGGGAGATACCTAGGGAGCTAATCTGATGTTTGTCCCAGTGTGCCATCTGCTCCTACACAACACTTTGTTCTCATCCCAAATTGCCATGAGACAGATTGAGGTGGAACATGTAAAGTGTGTTTACGTTTACTCATGCAGCCAGTCCTGCCTTTTTCTTTTGATCAGCGTTCATGAAGGCTTTCCTTGTGCCCTAAGGCACTCAGTCGCTGCTTCCTCTGGCTGTTACAGAATTTGCACTAAGCCTTGGTTAGATGCATGTCTTGGTCTGAAATGCGTATTGTGTCCTTACTCTAGCCAGATTCTGATTCTTTAAAGGCAGGAGCTATTGATTTTTGTCTTTATATTCCCCAGCATTGAGCACTGTCAATCTGTCTGCCACAAAATAGGGACTCGGTGAATACTAAATTAATGAATGAGAAGCCTCACTATATTATTTCTGTTTATGATATTCTCCAATTTTATATACTTTTATACGTATAATGCACACACTCTGGGTATTTCCATATGCTCATAGAAGTACCAACTTTTTAGAAGTAATGTGTACTCTGGGTCTACTCCAGGTGGGGGCTTCACCTCTAAAAGAGGAATTTTTGGAAGTGTCGGAAAGCTGGAAACAATGATGTGTGTTTCTTATGGGCGGATGGAAGATCTAGTGTTCTCAGGAGCAGCTACTGGAGATATTTTTATTTGGAAAGATGTTCTACTACTGAAGACAGTGAAAGCACATGATGGGCCTGTGTTTGCTATGTATGCATTGGATAAGGTATGTTAGGATTTTCAGAATTCTTTTCCTCAGCAGCCCTCTAAAATTATAAGGTAGTCTTAGAAAGCCTGCTAAGAGGATGCATGCAATCTAAAAATGGTTCTGTCTGAACTCGAAAGTAGTTATCATGAAGCTCCAGCCAGAGTAAGCTAAGAGAACACAAATGTTTTGTAGTTTCCATTTTGTTAATAATTGTTTCTTTATATGCAATTTCTCTACTTTTTCACACTTGCGCTTCCTGGCTTTCACCACGCCGAGCCCCTTGAGAAGTGTCAGGATTGACAAGAACTCAGTAGCAGAAGAGTCCCCAGGTTTTCCAGCATTGCTTCCTCTTCGGTGGCACAATGGACAGAGACTGGGAAGTACCAAGCAGTTAGGTTATTGTCCCATACTTCAATTATTTATGACCAAAAGTTAGGTTTGTAACCAGTGTGCTTCTGCGTAGACCGGCTTAGTTTTACCGAGAGTGATAAAGTGAAGTGTGTTCAAGGGCTGTGGCTCCACTCCGGCCCTACCCACCTGCCTTGCACAAAAATTACCTCTAACCTTCAGTGCTTTTAAAGCACTCTTCTTAGTCAACTTGACCACAAATACCAATTTTTTCATTCATTTCTAGTTTGCCAGCGGTACCAACTCCCCTGTGCTCTCTGACCTACAGTCTAAGCCATCCAACACACCTAAGGAAGCCAAGCCTGTCCCCAGGGACATGTGTTATTCCCACCACAGAAGTCAGTTCTGCTGCTGTGCTATTATAATAATGGTGTTGTTACTTAAACTGTTATTCTACTGGCAGATATGTTTTTTGGTTAAACTGCAGATGTTAGAAAAGGTTAAAACAGACTGCAAAATTGTATAGACCTGGAAGTTGATGTGGTATAACTTGATCAAACTTTTATTATTTGAGAAGTTAAAATGCAAAATCAGGAGGAAAAAACTGCAATGATATCACAATATAAAATATTCCATTTAAATTTAATTTGAAGCTTGAATCTTTCTGGGTACAAATTCTATGTAGTTGTCTTCAGTATCTGTGAGAAAACGCTTCCAAGATTCCCTAGTCCTGTGGATATCAATGTCCAATAATGCTTAAGTCCATTATGTAAAACGGCATATAACTTTTGTATATCTTTTAATATACTTTAAATTGTGTAGATTACTTATAATACCTAGTATTGTAAATATTATATACGTACTTTATAGTTCTGTGTTGTTTAGGGAATAATAACAAAAAAGTATTACAGAAGCAATGTTTTTTATTTCTCTGGAATTTTCAGTCCTCAAATGTAGAATCCACAGATGCAGAGGGTCAACTATAGTAAGGCTATTTAATGTAATAAACTTCAAAGTAGTATTTCCTTGTGAGTTTAATTAAAGTGCATTAAGTTAAAAGTTTGAGAAAACAATGAATAACTCAGTATTTTTCTTTAAAAAAAAAACTGCCATGAACATTTGGCATATATGATATATTGCCAGAGAGAAAAACTAACGAAGCCAAGAAATCATAAGCTTGGAACTAGAATGAAGATCACTATTCAGTAAAAGAATGTTCAGCATGTTAAGCTTTTACTTTCCAGGTTTTCTAAAAATTAATCTGGATATTAATTATTATGAAAATTGTGTACTGAACAAAACAACAAGATGGTTTCATAATATGAAGTATGTAAGTTACTGTTAAAAATAACGAGGGGCTGGAGTGGTAGCTTAGCAGTTGGAGTGCTTGCCTGGCATGCTCGAACCCGAGTTTGAACCCCAGCACCACATACACAAATAAGTGTCGGAGAAATGAAGACCAGATGAAAAAATAAATAAAATTCTCTTTTTCTCCCTCTCTCCATTTCTGTCTTTAAAAAGTAAAATAACAATATTTTCTCCTGGAAGTTACTAGTTAATTTTTAAATATTTAACAATTCCCAGTGCCCCATGCATTGAACCTAGGACTTCACACATGCCAAGCAAGGGCTCTACCACTGAGCTATATCCCAGCCCTTAACAATTGTTTTTAATTGTGATTTAATTCCAATCCATTTGGTAGGTATATATGAAACTCCAAGAACTCTCTATATTTTGAGGCTGTCTCTGTCCCATGGGAACTCATGTTCTGGTTGGGGGCCCTGGCCAGAGAGCCAGCCAGCCATCATCGGCTAGGAAAGTGCTGACCAGTGGTCTGAAAAAAATGCAGTTAATATTCAATAAGCATGTGTTTAACCTTCCTAGAGAGATGCTTCCAGAAAGACATTATATGAAGACTGTTATTACCAGATTTTTCAGTCTTATGTACTTGTGGGAAAAAATACACAGAGGTACCTTACACAAGGAACAGTCCTGTTGGGGCCGGGTGGTTGAGTGGTCATCTTGCCATATATGTCATACCATGTGTGTCTTCACAGGGCTTTGTAACGGGTGGAAAGGATGGAATCGTGGAACTCTGGGATGATATGTTTGAGAGATGCTTGAAGACTTATGCCATTAAAAGAGCAGCATTGTCAACTAGCTCAAAAGGTGCCACCTGGAATACGTGGTAGAAACCCTTCTGTTCACAGGAATGGAGAAGACAGTACTAAACTTCTTGCAGTAATAGTTCATAGTCCAAACAGTTCTTCCTTACATAGTTAGGGCTCTCAGCCCCTGGTAGAAACGTTAAAGATGATTGTCCAGTAAACAGTACTTTGGAACTATAAAAATTAAATATATAGTAATAATCAGCCTCCTCATTGTATTAAATTCAGTATTCCCTCCCCTATCCACCCCCCAGGCCTGCTTTTGGAAGATAACCCTTCAATTCGTGCCATCACTCTGGGACATGGACATATCCTGGTAGGAACAAAAAATGGAGAGATTCTGGAAATCGATAAGAGTGGCCCAGTGACGCTGCTGGTTCAGGTGACATGTTTGTATGCTTCATACACCACAGTTGACAATGGGACTGGGACTAGGAGGCTGCTTGGGGTTCACAGCTTGCACAGCACGTATGTGGGTTGCTCTGCACTGGACACCTACTGTGTAATGCATGCCAAGTAATGCATGTAAAGCAGCAGCACACGTTTGTCACCTCACTGTTTCTGCAGGTTGGCAGTTTGAGCACAGCTCAAAGGGGGTCCTCTGCTTAGGGCTTTGCCAGTAAGGAGTCTGGTCTCATCTGAGTCTCAGTGGAGGAAGCAGCAGCTTTCAGTCTTGCTCAGGATGTTGGCAGAATTCAGTTCCTTGTGCTTGTAGGACTGAGGCTTCTTACTGGCTTTTGGCCAGAGGCCACCCTCAGCTCCTAAAAGCTGTCCACAGCTCCTTGGCATATAGGGTTTCCAACAACCAAAAAGAGAGTGAATAAATAAATAAACACACACACATATACATACCCACATACATACACACATACGTACACACGTATATATACTCCAGGCTTATATAACAATCGTATTCTTATCATGATCATTCTGTCATTTTTGCCATGTTCTGTTGGTTGGAAACAAGACACCAGTCATGCCACACTCAGGGAGGTGATTATCCTGGAGTGTGAAAGCCAGGAGGCTTGCAAGGATTTCCCCACAAGCCTGTCATCAAGGTCCATCCTCAGACCACTGATTATATGTGTCTCTACCACACACAGAATACCTCAAGAGCCTTATCCCTTGACAGTACCTGCTCTCATGATCCAAATCAAGTTCAGGTATGGACGAGGTCTTCTCCATCAGTTGATCCATAACACTAAGGAGACAAGTTATCTACTCCCCACACAACAAATGCACAAGTGCTTCTTCAGATCCTGTGCCTGGCTCAGTTCTCAGCCTTGGTTCCCATGGCCACATTACATTGTTGTCCTGAATGTCCCTCCCCCTTAAGAACCATATTTGCATAAAACCAGATGTAAATGAACATCAACAGGGTCCTCAAAGAATACAGAGATAATACAATCTCACCTAGTGGGGTAGGAGATGGGAGGGAGTTCCTCCTGGTTTGGTGATACATGGACCAAACCAAACTTATAGGTGAAGAGGCACAGGTGGAGGGTATATGTTCAGAAGACAGAGTGAATGACACAAACTCCAAGGTCTCTGAAGGCCCAGTGGAGGAGCTTCTCCCCATTCCCCTGATCTGATCTATGCCTACAGACTTGCTATAGTAGAGGCTAACCCCAGACTCTCTTGGACTTGCTGTATTCTGGGGACAGGCTATATGCATACCATGGCTTAGAACTACATGCAAGGCTTTAAAAATACATATGCTCAAGCCAACCCTGGATATCCTAAATAAAAATCTGTGTATACCCAAAAACAAAACAAAACAAAATTCAAACAAATCACAAAACCTCTAATTGGGCCAGGCAGCCAGACTGAAAACTATGCTGGAAATGCATGCTTGAGTCATGGCTTATTTATTATCAGCTGTTCTTCTGTTATTTCCTTTCTAAAATAACTCCTTTTTCTTTCTGGCCATGTGTTATTTTTAAATGCTTTTACCAGTGCATAATAGTCATACATACCAGTTGGGTTCATTTTGACATAATCATACATGCATGGAGTTTGCTCCATTTCAGGTCCCACTGCCACCTCTTTCCCTCCCCTCCTCCCTTCTGCATTCCCCTTCCTCTACTTTGCTGGTCTTCCTTCTATTTATTTACTTCTTTTATTAATTGGTGCCTTATAGAGATACATAAAGGTGGAATTCTCTTTGGTATGTTTATGTATGCACACAGTGTAGTGTGATTTTGTCAAATTTATTCCACGTTTCCTCCCTTTCCCATCCCTCTTCTCTCCCTCAATTTCCTTCTTCTGATCTTCCCTCTAATCTCATGAGATCTGATCCTGACTTTCTTGTATGAGAGAAAGCATTCAACTTTTGAGTTTCTGAGTCTTGCTTATTTCACTTAGCTTGGTGTTCTCCAGTTCCATCCATTTGCTGGCAAATGCCATAATTTCATTCTTCTTTATGACTAAAACGTGTGTGTGTGTATCACATTTTCTTGATCCATCCATCTGTTGACAGGTACCTAGAATGTTTCCATAATAAATTCTTATTTAATATTATTGAAAAGTATTTGGTTTTGATCCCCAAATGTTTGAGAGTTTGAATTGCTTCCGTACATACTATATTCCTAAATACTTTGGAAGCTTTATACTATAACATGATTTGATACTTAAGATTTAAACTGTTTTCTAATTCTATGACGTATAATGTTATAGCTGAGATTTTATTTAACTATGATTTAAATTTGATGGTAATGGTTTTTTTCACTTTTTGGTTCTTTAAAATTCTATTTCTTCCTATATTTCTTTCTGTTGCTTTAACAATGAAATAACCTCTATCATTATGCCATCATACAGCATTTCTCTTTCATCTCCAGAACAGATTTGCTCAATTAAACTTGTTTTACAGTTGAGGGACCAAAGCCCAACACGTGCCCACAGCCACATGCTAGGAACCGCAGAGCTAGGGCTTAAATCAAGGCCAGCCCCTTCTCCTCCACTAGTCCAGGCTCTTTCCACAGGTCTCTCGGCTGTGGACATTAAAGGAAAGCATCTAGAAGGTCCAGTCCCTGAGCTGCGGGTGGCCAGTTGAGCTGGCAGAAGCCTCAGACCAGATGTCTGTTTCTGCCATCTTCTCACCTTGTCTTTAAACCGTTCTGAGCCTTTCTTCCCCCAGCATCTTTCTTTGCTCATCTGTTTTCTCATTTGTTGTTTCCTTCTAGGCAGAACCCAGTAGTTCAGTCAGTATCTGCAGAGCTTCTGCTAAGGTCTTCCTTAAGCTTGTGGAATGCATGGTAGAGAAAGGGTCTCTTGCTCCCTGGGTGTCGGGTTGGGCATTAAGGAACCATGGATGCATCGTGAGTAAGACCACCATCTGCCCTGCAGTGGGAAGATTTCAGAACCTCTTTTCCGGTTACCCTTGGAATGCACTTGAAAAGGATCATTTATTGTTTAAGAGAGGGAAAACCTGTTTGCAGGAGAGGGAATAAGTGACATGCACCACATTAGGAAATTTCCATTGTACACACTTTGAATAAATATAGTCAACTATCCATTCCACAGTTTGTGATCAACGTTATAGGTGATTAGTAGCAAAGATTGATCCTAGGCTCATTTCCCTGTGACATTTAAGACATTGACCTGTCTCACTCACTATCTTCTTCTGTGTTAAACAGGAGTTAAAATGATCAGATTAGGGAAATATAATCTTGAAAACAGTATGAGGGAATAGTTTAAAAGGTCTTCCAAGTCCACAACCCTGTCCTTAAGTAAAATGTACAAAGGGGCTTGACCCGTAGAAAGATTCCCTGGAGAGCCAGTCTAGTAGGGTATGGGATGTGGATACCTGATTGTGTCTTGGGGTAGGAGGCTTCCGAAGAATAAAAAGCTGAGGAAGTCAAGTGCTCCTGAGGCTAATAACCCTTCAGTTGCACATTTCCTCAGGTATTTGAATGTCAGTTGTGTTTGGAACTTTACATCTTCTACCAAATTATTGTTTTGCTCAAATTGCTTTCCAGCTAAATTGGAATCATCCAGTTTCTCTTTGGAACACCACCTGTTCCCCAAAACATTCTAGTTACAAACGCCTTTCAGATGCTTATCATGGTCTTCCTTTTTGCTTCACTATGCAGAGTCTTTTTATAATTAGTCATTGAAATCAAATTCAGTAAACAATCTAGTCTATTTATTGCTCTGTATCACTAATTTCTCCTTTACACTACTTTATTGAACAATAGATTATAGGAATCAAATTTCTTTCTTCCTATGAAGAGTTCATTTTTAAAAAAATACTGTTTTCTCTCTATTGTTATTCTAAGCCAGTTAAGTGTATGTGTGATGAGATGTAGGTTGTGGAATTCATCCAGTGAATATTAAGCACCTTTCAGTTTTCTGATGTTTATTGTTAACACATGTAGAGACCAGTTTGTGAACAAATGCCAATTCTGAGCTATGCCCATGGCAATTGAAATGAAAATTTGATTTGCTTCTTTTGCAAATGCTATGTGAAGGCCTAAAATTGTCTGAATAAGATTATTACCGTCCTAGTCCACGACAAAGATAGGTGGTACCTACATTTTTTAGAATATGATTTTTTTGGAGGAAGTGGTTTGAACGTTTGTGATCAAGCTGTTTTATTAGGAGGTACATGCACACTGTGTTTATTCAGTGTAAGAGGATAAAAAGACAGCATTTTACAATTCACTTGGATATTTGTTTCCAAATGGGAAGATGTTTGGCCAGATATAGGCGTAACCTGTAAATGATGAGTCCATTTTGCTTTCCAAAAAAATGTTTTAGTATCATGTAGGTCTAGCTTTAAAGTCATGTTCAAGTGAAAAACTTATAATTCCTCATCTTGGCTTGAGGAAGCCCTCACCGTTTTTATTCATATCTGAACCTGTTTGCTACACTCTTGGGCAGCAACATATGCTGTACAGGGCTGAAGAAGGCCTCATAGGAAGCTGGAGCTCTTTACATTGCCCTGGTTCCTCTCCTGCAGGGGCACATGGAGGGAGAAGTGTGGGGATTGGCGGCTCACCCTCTCCTGCCCATTTGTGCAACAGTGAGTGATGATAAAACACTTCGGATCTGGGAACTATCCTCACAGCACCGTATGCTGGCAGTTCGGAAACTTAAAAAAGGTACAGAACATCAGCTTTACCCCTTATGACAGCAACAGAATATGTTGAATTCACCCATTCGTTCAACTAATATTTACTGAAATCAACTGTTATATGCCCCCAAAATATGCCAGAGTTCACTGTGCAGGTAAAACTAAGTGCAGGTAGTTTTTCCAGGAGGCTGGCCTGATCCAGCAGTGCCTCAGCTCTGCTGTTCACTTCATTTTCCTTGTACTGCACAGACGTTTGCCACCTGGGGGCAATATGTCCTTCCTCTTCTCATCGAGAGCTGTGGAAGCCAGTTGAAACATATTGGCTTGTAAAGAATGCTATTTATCTCTGTGACTAACCGTCTCTAGAACTTAGTACTGAAAAATAAAGGTCAATTATGATAAAAAAATATAATACTTAATATCACAAGATGAACAAATATGTATTGAACATACCTGTGCACTAGAATTAAGTACACCAGGCGGCACCAAGCCAGCAAACATTTACTGAGTACCTTCTGTGGATCAGGCACTGGAGACCCCAAGATAGCAGGCCTCATCTCTTAGTGTCAGAGATGGACAAGATTTGAATGGAGTCCAAGCAACAGATGGCCCATTCAAATTGCGTAATTTGAGAAGAGTCTAAAAATGGGTCTCTTTATAAGGAGTGGGTAGGGTATAAGGAATTTGGGGATGGTGCAGCGCTATGCAGCTAGTAACAGGTTCCATTACCACCCCTAGGCCTGAAGGGGTGAGAGAAGGGAGGGATTGTTAGAACTTTGAAAGTGAGAGCTGAGATGGCAGCCTGAGAGGCGCCAAGAGAGGCGGTGACCACAGCCAGTACATGGTGACCCTGCAGGAGGCAGCTGGGGGAACAAGCACCCCAACCTCCCTGTCCGCCTCCTTCCCTCCAGTCACCTGCCCTGCTCCCCCTTTCCCACATAAAAACAGAAAGCAGAGGGCAAAGGAATCCCTGATGCCATCCTTCTAGGCCAGCCTCAGACCCAGAGCAGGTGGGAAAGCGTGAAAAGCGGAGGTGAAGGGTAAATTGAAGCAATCCACACAAGCCTGCTTCCTGGGACTGCTTCATTAGGCAGGGGACATTGAGAGCAGAGGCTCAAAAGGGCTGTAATAATTCTTAAGATAGGAAAGGGTGAGATTGGCCCTCCAACATTTGTACCGGGTAGTTCTGTAATCAGAGAGACATGGGAATGTACTCTAGAGGACTGAGTAAAATGAAAACCAATGTTGAGACAGCAGTTAACACTGGTGAGCCCGCAACCCTGCCAGCAGTACACATTTGGTCTGCATAGAAACCCAGCAACTAAGGCTTCTCTTATTACCACTTGCGGATTAGGAAACCGAGGCACAGAATACATATATACTTTTTCCAAGGTCATAAAGCTAGTAAATAGTGCAACTGAATTCAAACCCAGGCATGGTAACCCTAGAAAGCACATCTGTGGCTGCCACTTGATGTATTCTCCCTCAACCATGGTGCCTCTCTTTACCCTGTATGCCTGGGCCTTGGTAAGTGGTGGAGCCAGGATTCCAGCCCAAGTTTTTGTCTCAAGCATGCTTTTAACCACTACAAGACTGAATAGCCTTAGCCACTAATTTACTTTGCAGAAATGAAAGCAGGTCCTCATTGTGGAGACTCAAATGTCAGTCAATGGACTTTATTCCATGGGTGGGTTAAAAATTAGTTCAAAAGAACAAGTATGAAAGGATGATAGTTGAACCCGGTTTACTCCAGCTGTCCTGATAATTATTAACAGCTCTACTTTTCACTCCCCAGAGTGCCCAAGTATGCATGCTGTTCACTCCCATAAATGCTGTGATCCTGTGACTCTCCCAGGAGCGAGCTGGTCTTTGCATGATCTCAGTACCAGTACCATGGTTGACTCATAGTAGATGAATAAGTGCAAGTCATTGAATGAAGCAAGAGATCATTTAGATGAGTTTTAACGGTTATTAGCATGACCATAGCTTTCAGTGTACTATGAACAGTGACAGGAGTCTGAATGGAAGCTCAGTTTGAGGTGCCTTAGCACAAGACTCCAGGAATGGAGCAGCCATGTTTTGACAGTTGTACCTCAACTGTGACAGCAGTAATGTTGGTTGTGGTGAAAGTGTTCAGAAATAGATTACGGTGATGGTTGTACAACTCTCTGATCATATTAAGAACTATTGGATTCTAAACTTCAATTGGATGAATTGTGTATTGTATGTATCATATCTCAGTAAAGCTGTTTGGGAAAAATGGTGGCAGGGGTGGATATATTCCTAAACAGGCTTCCTATTAACCACACCTCCACAAAGTCCATACTCCTCACTTACAGATGGCTTACAAAGCAGCAGAAAGTGTGGCTCATGCAATGCCACTGTCATCATGCCGGTTAGTTTCACAAAGACCCCTTGAGAGAATGTTGTCATATTGTGCTCTGCCTGTGACAGGAGAGGCAGGTCCAGAATCTCCCACCTCTAAAATTGTGCGTTACCCATGAGGCACAGAAGGGGGAGCAAATAATGAAGCTTTTTAAATACAACAAATTTGAACATAAGTCACAACATCCAAAAAACAGTCTAGAGATTTTACTGAAGAACTCACATTCTTAAATATTTCCTATTTCCTTAGAAACCAAGTAGAGGATATATTAATCTTCTCCTCTCTGCTGTTTACCTGACTTGTCTTTTGAAAACTCCAGATATTCAGATATTTAGAAATAAATGAATAAACTTTATGGAAACTGCAAATGTCTTTTTGAATTTGTTTGTCCTTGGATTTGAGGGCACAAAATGTTTTAAATTACGAAGTTTCTGTTCTCACAAGTGCAGTGTCCATTTGTGATGCCCAGTACAGGCTTCCCCATCTCCCCATTTGGTTTGCTTGCTGGTCGAGTGCTGGATGGAAGGTATTCTTTGTGGGTTCTTTTACAGGTGGAAGATGCTGCGCCTTCTCCCCTGATGGGAAAGCCCTAGCAGTGGGCCTGAATGACGGGAGTTTCCTGGTGGTAAATGCCGACACCGTTGAAGACATGGTCTCCTTCCATCACAGAAAAGAAATGATCTCTGATATTAAATTTTCAAAAGGTAAAGATGATAGTAGAGACTTTGAGAACTATCACAGGGGCAAAACAAAATTATAAGAATGAACTATTTTAAATGTCTCCTGAACCTTGTTCCCCTTTACTAAGGTTCCCACATAAAATGTTTTGGTGTTAACTGCTCATTTGTCTTCATAGATACAGGAAAATACCTTGCTGTGGCATCCCATGATAACTTTGTGGATATTTACAACGTCCTGACGAGCAAGAGGGTTGGCATCTGTAAAGGAGCTTCTAGTTACATCACACACATTGACTGGGACTCTAGAGGTAACATGTTGTGACTTTTAAGGTATAATTTCTGTTTTTTAAAAAAATGTCCATTCGTATATTGTTTCCAGACAGAACAGCAGTTAAATTTTCAAGAAAAGTAGGGGAGAGGCTGGAGTCGTGGCTCAGCAGTTGCGGCACTTGCCTGGCATGTGCAGGGACACACAATGAAGTGTCGGAGCAACAAAAACCCATGGAAAACTAAATAAAATCGATTCTCTTTCTCTCTCACACTGTCCTCTCTCTTTTAAAAAAAAGATGAAATGTAGGGGAAGGGGACTCCCAGTAATATAAATGGTTATGGCTTTGCAGCATGGAAGCAGCCGTTCTTGCCATTTTGGTTGTTTCCCATTTTTAAAAATGATTGCTATTGCTCTCATCATCGTTAATTCAGCTCATTGAGTTTTAGACCGTTGAAGACGTGCAGTGTCTCCTGTTACCCTGTTACGGCAGAAGCTGCCACCCTGCCTTTGGGTTGAGCATGCTCTGTGCTTGCCCTGGGATTCCTCCTCCTTCCTGCTTTTCTTTTTTTGACCAAAGCTCCACCTCCTGGAGAACTTCCCCAGAAGACTCCAGCAATTTTCATCTTCTACTGCAGAAAGAAAGCTGCACTCCACTTGCCTAAAATAGCTTTGCTCTCCCAAGCTCCCAGCCTACCCCCGCCTCATACAAGTCATGCCCCCAAATGCCACGAAGACCTGTTCATTTAATACATCTAGCTTCTACTGTGTGCAAAGACTAAGCCACAGAAGTGAGACGTGGCCCCTCGCTGTGGAGTTTATAATTTAGGGAGGGAGAGGCATTCTCGTGTTGAACAGCAGCACAAACTAGGTAAGGTGTGCGAGCAAGAAGCCGAGAGTCATGGACAGTGGTGAGCTGGGGCTCAGGATGGGCAAGTCAGTATTGGGATGGGACAGAAGTACTGCAGGGTGGCGAGGGCTTTATGAAGTTTACAATCAGGCAGAACACTGGTTCCTGAAAGTCACCTAGGAACTGGTGAGGCCAAGCGGGTAGGTGGAAACAGCTGCTTCTCAAACTTCTTGGATATTCTTTGTTCTGTCATTAAAAAAAAAAAGGCAGTGATTTTCTCCTATTTATTCTCCCACAGTTGAGCTAGGGCACGATAACTTTTGTTTAGAACTCATCACACACAAACGTATGACCCTTGACACAGGTGGAAAATCCCACCACCACAATCACTGTTATGGCCTAAAATTTATTCTATTTTTTTTCCTTCAAAAGAGAGAGAGGGACAGTGAGAGAGACAGAACCAGTTTTATGCAGCCCTTCATGTGGCCCTTGTTGCTGGGACAGCTCGGTGTGTAAGTGGTGCTGGGGTTTGAACCTGCATCCTCATGCATGCCAGGCAAGCACCTTAACCACTGAGCCACTGCTTCAGCCTCTAAAATTATTTTAATTGTGGCAAAATGCATATGCAATTTATCATCTTAATTATCTTTTTAATATACAGTCTGTGGTATTCAAACTGTTAAGCAACCATCACCACTATCATCCTCTTTTCCTCTTTTTTTTTTTTTAAGAGAGTGACAGTGAAAGCGAAAAAGAGAGAAAATCAAATTTTATTTCGTTTTCACGTGGCTTTCGTTGCGCCTACACTTCATTGTGCACATGGTGCTGGGGTTTGAACCCACATCCTTGTGCATGCCAGGCAAGCTCCATAACCGTTGAGCCACCAGTCCAGCCCCCCTCTTTTCCTCTTGTGAAACTTATAAAACTGAAACTCTATATCCAGTCAACAGTAGCCCCCCATTCCTCCCTTCCTGACAACCCCGTTCTGCTTTGTTGTTATGAATTGACTTCTGGGTGCCTCATGGAAATGGAGTCTCTATTTTTTTTTAACCTGCTCATTTTACTTAGCATAAGTCTCCAGGGTTCATCCATGCTACAGCACCTGTCAGAATTTGCTTCCTTTTTAAGGCCGAATGATACCCTACTGATGTGTATTCCATATTACGCTTGTACGTTCCTCTGTTGGTGGAGACTTGAGCTGCTTTCCCATTTTCGCTATCGTAATTAATGCTGCTGTGAACCTGGGTGCACGGATATCTTTTCAAGATCTGTCTTTCGATTCTTTGAGGTATACAGCCAGGGATGGAATTGCTGGATCATGCGTAGCTCTATTTTTGACTTCATGAGGAGCCACTGCACTATTTTCGATAGCAGCTGCACCATTTGCCGTTATCACCAATAGCACCCAAGGGTTCTAGTTTCTCCACATCCTTGCCAATTTTCTTGCCATCTTTGCTGTTTTCCTTTTTATTTTGATAATGGCCACCCTAATGGGTATGAAGTGATATCTCATTTTGGGTTTTTTTTTTTGAAGGGGGGGGATGCCAGCCCTTTTTTATTTTTATTTTTTAAGAAAAGGAATAAATTTTATTTGTTTTTTTCCATCTGGTTTTTGTTTTTCTGACAGTTGTGTGGGTGGTGCTGGGGATTGAACCTGGGTCCTTGCACATGCCAGACTAAGCGCTCTACTGCTTAGTCACAGCTACAGCTGCAGTCCTCTTTTTCTAATTTTTTTGAGACTAGGTCTCACTAAATTGCTTAGGGCTTGCTAAGTTGCTGATGCTGCTCTCAAACTTGCAAACACTCCCCAACCCCCCACCCCGCCCCGGCTCCCAAGTCACTGGAATCATAGGTGCCCATCACCCCACCAACTCTCGTGGTTCTGATTTGCATTTGGGGAATTGCTTTTTGTTTTTATAAATTGTGCAATTATGTAGGCCCTGTGTCAGATGATAGGGATTAGAGAGAGTAAGTCCAGGATGGAAAGCAGGTGATCTTGGCCAGGATTAGTGCAGTACTGCTGTGGAGGGCCCTGTGTCAGGGTCTGTGTCAGGTTCCTCAGCCTGGAGCCATCACTTGGTGGGAGAGAGGCAGACTTCACTTATTTCCATAATTCTGCCCAAGGCCAGCCTCCTGGAGGTCAGGACCACGGAAAGGGCAGTGGGAGTAAGGAGAAGGAGGCCAAGGTCTTGGAGGTCTCTAGTCCTCAAGGCCCTTTCAATCAGGTGAGGGTGAGACAAATGGTTTCTACAGCTTGAGTGTAGAGTACTGGTGATTTCAGAGTAGAATTAAACCATCTGGAGAAGAACAGGCATACCTGCAAATTTTCCCTGGTTTAACTCCACTCCCATTAACCATGATACATATCATTCTGATATCCAGGTCCCAAAATGCCTGGAGAATATGTGAGCTGCCTCAAGACCAGCCTAGCCTTGCACAGTGAGGCCCTGGAGGACCTGGCAGGGGCGAAGAGCAGAATTTAGAAGCAGGGATCTGTTTCATTCCTTTGATCCTGTCAGGGATAGTGAAAGCATTTGCCGGGGCCAGCTGGCTTGGAGCAGTGATTGTGCAGCTGCAGCAGCCTTCGGGCTGTGGCAACTACAGGTCCCAGGAAAACCGGAAAGTGCATCAGGCTTTTGCAGGAACATCAGACACTCCGAATGAAAGTTCTTGTGTGGACTGATAGAAGTAACACATGGAGAGAGATGAAACACAGAAGGTTGTATTCTAGATGCTACAAGTTCATTCTAGAAATGTTAGGACTAGAAGATCTTTTATCTGTTAACTGTTTGCCCCATCGTAGGATATTTTCGTTGCAAATGGCCTGATAAGTTTGGTACATATAGTGCTGATTTTGGAGTTATTCTAACTGGTAAATTATGTGGCAACTAGAATAATACATGCAACTCACTTTGTGAACAATAAAACTGTGCCTGAAGCATGTATGTCTTGCTATGCCTTCTTAGTAATGATGACAGGGTTTCAGTCCTCGAGTTCTGTGAATAAAGACTTGAGAATTCTTAAAGAATAGGGATCCTTTTACTCAGAAATAATGATGTATAGATTATTCAGTCTTTTCCTTCTTTGTTTCTGCTCTGTCCTCAGGTGATTTCGGTGGTGAAAATGGGTGTGTCTATACATGCACGTGTGAATATAGATTCAGAGCAGTATAACAGTGGTGACCCAAATATTTTCTCTATGCTAAAAAAAAAAGACCAGTGTAATAACAGTCGTAAAGAAAATTTTAGGGGAATAAAAGCATGCGCATAATTTTGCCTTCTTAACACAATAATAGATTTGGTGATTTAAAACATTCACATCCTAGGTTGCAAAGAACAGAAACCCACTCAAACTAGCTTAAATTTTAAAATACTACTGAAGGATAAATTTACCAGAGAGATCTAGGGATGTCTGGTGGAATCTAGAGCAGGAAGCAGCATCTCCTAAGGAACTGACTTTAGGAACCAACTGGGAAACACTCAGAGACCAAGCAAGCAGTCCCTCCCCTTTCCTCTTGCTCTGCTGCAGCTGATCTTAGCACCCGCTGTGCTCCTGGGCCTCACACCTGCCTTTGTCCCCGCCCCCCACCCTCTCTGCAGGGCCCTGGATGGTCTCAGCTGCCCCAGAATGCCATCCATAATCCCAAAGTCACATCTCATCCCAGCTAGGCACCTACACTTCAACCTCCCTGCTTCCAATTTCCAAGGAGAGAGTTTGATTGCCCAGCCCAGTCTGGGCCTGGCCCTCCTGGGTCCCTGTCTGCCTTCAGAGTCAAACCTGAATTCAAATCTCCAGTCCTCACTGGGGGGCCGTTCTCAAGAAAGGAGTGCAGGCCAGGTTGGTACCCCAAGGTGTCTGTGACACCATGCAGCGCTTCTGGCGCTTGCTGTCTGTGTTCTTGCAATCACAAAGTTCTTTAACCAGATATTTTAGTCCTTTTTTTTCCACTCAGATATTCAATAATTTTTTTAAAGCAAAGTATTACCTTTAAAGCTAGTGTAAAGTAAGTTCTCATGATCATCTGAGAATTACAATCCTTTGAGGTCTTAGTATCTCATAGCTAAAAATTCATCTAAACTTTGCCACATTCAAAGACTGCCTCTACTGAATTCTTTAATCCTTTTCCTACATGCTTTGTCATCTGCAATCACTTTTGGAAGTCCCAAAAATAAATTACAGGGGCTGGAGTGGTGGCTTAGCAGTTACAGCACTTGCCTGGCATGCACGAGGCCGCAGATTCGAACCCCACACCAGGTACACAAGGAAGTGTTGGTGCAACGAAAGCCACATGAAAAACAAAATAAAATTGATTCTCTCCCTCTCTTTCACTGTCTCTCTCTCTCTTTTTGGGGAGAGAAAAAAAATACTTGTGTGTATGTGTATGTATATATAAATAAAATTACAGATAGACTTAGTTCTTTGGAAGGGTATTGATTACTCATTTTCATCAAATGCTAAATAGCCAAAGATGATTTAAGTCACTTTTGTCTTTTCTCAATTGTAAATGTTCAGTCATAAAATCAGAACACTATATCTATTTTAGAGGACACAGTTTCAGGTTCCCTTGCTCCTCAGAGTCAAGGGATTCCCAGTCAGCCATGTGTTAATTCACAGAATTAGAAACAATTAGGATCATCAATAAAGAAATTAGAGACTCTTGCTTTTAATTCAGCATTTCCTGAAAGTTAGCCAAGCTAGATTTCAGACCCAGGTGGTGCCTACTTCAACATTAAAGAATGTGATATAAATCACAAAGTTTTTCATTTGGCATACTTAAGTATATAGGGGGAAAAAGAAAAGAGAAAATTATACATACATATACTGAATTCTTTACAGATCAAACGTTATGACATCTTAAAATTTGCTTTAAAATAATCTGGGGTAAGACGCTCAAAGAAGGCTTATGAGACAGGCCTGGCGTGAGTTCTTTGCTATTGAAGCTGGACGGTGGGTTCATTACAGTTCTCACTTCCATATCTGTGTGAAATTTTCCATAATTAAAAAATGCTGCCAGTCATGGTGGTGCACACTTGTAATCCTAGTGACTTGGGAAGTTGAGGCAGAAGGATCACAAGTTCAAAGACAGTCTCAGCAACTTAGCCAGACCCTTTCTCTAAAAAATGAAAAGGGTTAGGGATGTGACTCCATGATTAAGTGCCCGTAGGTTCAATTCCCAGTACCTAAATAAATAGAGATAAAAATTTTAAAATGCTGAAAAATAGCAGACTGTGTGTATACCTTGAATCTGTTAAATTTTCAAACTATAAAGGATTATTGCCATGCAGAAGGGGAATTAGGAAATCTAATCTTTTTCAACATCTGTCAAAGTTAAGATGATAGCTCTGTGTCAAACTG
>PVKS010001649.1:105520-135795 GCA_004027875.1 Aplodontia rufa
CTCATTCACATGCTAGGAGACAACAGGGGAAAAGTGCAAAAAAAAATAATAATTTCATCAGGCTTTGGAAATTCGTAGCTATTTTCCAGTGCAACAGAGTAACACATATTAAGCTTGATTATTCTAGTATTTGAAGGTTATTCAAGGTCAAATTTTATGACGTCTATATTCTGAAAATCAGCTTTGGGGCTTGCACCATGTTGTTTATTTTACATGCCCTTCTGGATAACATGCACTTACTCAATTTATGAGTATTTGATTAAAATGAATCAAAATAGTGGAGGCCTGCTTATCATTTTATAAAAAAGATAAATACACAGTTTAATTGACTCTGTCTTTCTGTTATCACAGGAAAATTACTGCAAGTTAATTCGGGTGCCAAAGAACAACTGTTTTTTGAAGCTCCAAGAGGCAAAAGGCATATTATAAGACCATCAGAGGTAACAATCATATATACAAAGCCTTTTAAAAAGGTTTCATGAAGACTTTATATGTTCATTTTAATAGATCCTGTCAGTCTTTACTAGTATGGGTGATGTTTAGTTTACCTTGAAGCTCTGTGATTTCTTGAATCTGGCATTGCTCAATCTGGTTTCCTCATTTCTGAGTACACGGATTTATTGTTCCACTGACGCAGCAGTTTAGAGTTGGCGGTCAACCTAAGTTTTCTTCCCTGCTCACAATCAATGCATTAACACTTCGCTACCTATCACCTCCTTCCATTCAGCATATTGTTTTATGAAAAACTTTATGAACATAAATTTTTGAAATATTTCTTAATGTTTATTGGTAATAATAAACAATATTATCTACCCAACAGCAAGTTCTTTTTTGAAAGAAACTCTTTACAGCCTGACCATTTCAGTGTGTCGAACTGTTTCCTTCCTTCTGTATTTTCCTCATGTCCTTGTCCACATAGGTAATTTTTTAACTGTTGAAATGAAAGCTTCCGTGGAATTTTAAATCCATAAACTAATGCCTTCCTGAAAGCTAGGTTGCTTTGTGGATGAGTACCTCTTTCAGGGTCTGAGCAGAACCATCCTGATGATCCAAAAGTCTTTCCAAAGTTAAATACTAAGGAAGTCCTCTTAGCCCTCGGAGGCAGGCTGACTCATTTCTTTAACCTTTGATGAAAGAATAGGAAATACTGCTGCTTTGGAGGAGGAGGAGGAAAGTGTATGCCGCTAAGTGAAAAGCGCTGGCCCCTCTGTGGCTTTGGTTGGCCAGTGTTATAAAATGTCTCAGTACTGTCAAGCACTCCTGAAGGCAACGGGACAGTTTTGTTCACACTGTTTACATTGTGTTTGTGAAAGTAGTACATATGTCACACTTAAGAAATACACGTTGTTATAGGTGATGGGGTTGTGTTACGAAAATTAGTGTTTGCTGAATTGATCTCATTCTCCAATTCCAACAGACTTCTCTGAATAGTCCTCATTTTAACTTATTTTTTTATATAAAGAAATTTAACAGCCTCGAATAAGAGAGATTTTTTTTCTTTTTCTTTTTTATTTATTTTTTTATTTTTGTACCAGGCATTGAACCCAGGGGTACTTAACCACATCCCCAGCCCATTTTTTATTTAATTCGAGACAGGGTCTCGCTAAGTTGCTTAGGGCCTCACTGGGTTGCTGAGGCTAGTCTTGAACTTGCGATCATCCTGCCTCAGCCTCCCAAATCTCTGGGATGACTGGTGTGCACCACTGCACCAAGCTAAGCAAGATTTTTAATTGTCATTCATTCACTGAAGATTTTTTTGAATGTGCCAAGTGCTTTACATACCTATTTTTTAATCCTCACAACATCTCTGTGATAGTTGACAGTCTCACTTTATAGATAAGAAAATTAAGGCTCCAAGAGAGTGAATAATGCCAAGCTATGATTCAAGATGGAAGGTCCTTGTGTGACCTCAGCCTGGTCCATGAGGCTTCTTGGATTTCTCCTGTGTACTAAGCATCATTGTATATCATTTTCAATTTTATTTTTCTTCCTTCTCTAGTACCCCAAAATAAGTATGCTCAAATAAAATACAACTTAACCAAATGGTGGAGGAGGGATGAGGCTGGCTTGGGATAGATGAGCAATTATTACATAAAAGAATGTACACAAAAGGTAAATTTGTTTTATAAAGATTGCCAAAATGAGGCTTTTGCTCTGAAATGTTAATTTGTCACTGCAGTGCACATTTATTATTCCTGAGGCTGATTCCTGATGATGTTGGTTGGTGAGTCCCCCAGCTGGTGTTTCCTCAGCCAACCTCCCTGATGGTGCCAGGACTAAGAGTACCAAAGAGTTAGTTCATTGTTTTAGTCATCCATAGGCCCTTCAGCTGAGTTTACAGGGATTTGAAATTCTCCTTTTCAAAAAGATTTCTTTAAAAGGCAGCAATGATAAGACTAGTATAAATTTAGCTTACTTAGAAAAATGTTAAATATGACTAGTATTAAAATGTCCACTTAAAATCCATGGTGGGGTTTAAAGTGACAACATACTAGGAGACAAACTCTCTGGAGTGTGATTTCCTCTCTGCTTCTTAAGCACATGGGACTTAAGGGATGTAACCTCTCCATGGGCTTCAGTTGCCTTCTCCACAAAACAAGGTTGATTTTATAAAATGAGATATCTGTAAAATGAGATTGACAACCAACACATATAGCAGGTGCAAGAATTAAAATGTAGGCATATAAAGTGCCTGGCACAGCTGACAAATGTTAAGTGATGAATGACATCATTAAAAATTCTTACTCAAGGTGCTAAGGAAGATCAGAGTTTTGAACAGATTTATTTAATCCTTAGGAATTTTGTGAATTACAAGGTCACTCTTAATACTCCATTTTAAATGCTTTTTTTTTTTAAGCTTCCTGTAAGTTTAGGCATGTGCTTCCCCTGAGGAGCAGTGTCCCAATCTGGCAGAGAGATACGTTGGGGTTGCTACAGGTTGAGCTGTACCAACTCACTCTCCTGCCCGTCTAACAAGGCCAGCACCAGTGCAGGGATTGGGGATGAACAAGGAGGGTCTCAGGAAAGGAACCTGGAAGGGAGTCTGTGGCTGAAAAGCCTGTTTCCAGACCTGCAGGAATGACTTCCTATGAAATTCAGCGGAGGGTGTCATGAGGGGTTGGAGGACTCCACTTCTGCCTCAGAAAACGGAAGTAATTTCTGGGTGACCTACTTGAGTCACTTCAGTCCAGGGTCCTGCCTGCGGCTCACCAGGTTCTAGACCAGCTGCACATTTTTGATTCCAGTTCTCCCAGTGTTCAAGAGGAACGCAGCATGTTAAATGAGGACAAATTTGAGTGACTAAAAAGTTTATACCACCTTAATCATGAAGTGACTAAAACCCTGGCTGCATATTTATCTTTTAATTTCTCTTCTAAGCAATAATCACAAGAAGAAAACAAGATTGGAGGCAAAGTACATTAGCAATGTGCGAAGCAGTTTCAAAATCCAAAGGGAGTGGTCTGGGCTCTAAGTTCAGCTCCAGTCCTCTTTTGAGTTTTTATTACTCTTTAGACAGTGCTTATCTTTAAAACAAAACAAAACAAAACAAAACAAAACTGTAATACTAAGATATCCCAGCAGAGCTTGAATGAAAGTAACTGAGATAAAATCTCCCAGGCAAGTCAACAACATAGTGCTACTGTTATTGCTTATTGTTGCTTTTAAAAAGAAAAGCCTCATTTTTTTTCAAAATTTAATATATAAATTGCAAAGCTAGCCATGAATTTCAGAGAAAAGAGTTTTGAAGGATCAAATGTATATTCATTTTAATGCAATATGAACAGCTCAAATTTTAAGGGTAATCTCTGTAGAGTATAAAAGATATTAAGCAAGCGGCAGAATCTTATTACTTTTTCCCTCCATAGAAAACTGCTCAGTCCTTAGAAAAAAAACTTGTGTCCTATAATTTGTTAACATAATTTGCTAAGTGATCATCCTATTGACCAATCTAGCTCAGTAATTCTCAGCTGGAGCAATTTTGCCCCCAGGAACATTTGCAAAGTCATCAGACAAGGGTGTGGTACTGGGACCCAGGGGGTGGAGGCCAGGGATGCTGCTAAGCATCCAGCCTAGGGCAGGACATTCCCCTACAACCAGCAATTGTTCAGCCTAAGGCATCAGTGCTGGGCTTGAGAAACCCCCCTCTGTTTATGGCTTATACTATGATAAATGTCTTGTTAAGAACTAAAAAGCTTCACCTATTGCCAGATTTCTGAAATTCCAATATGTGCCTTTGATCCAGAGAAAAAATTTGGATATTTCACTGTAGTGTATGCTTAGAAAAACAAAGCAGATACTACTTTAAATATAATACTTAGAGCTTGTGCACCTTGTCACGCAACACAGTCTCCTTAGGTTGGCATGGTCATCATTTGGAACCACTCAGCTGCAAACTGTTTCTCTGAAAGCAGAAGAAACTAGGTTGTGCAAAGCTGTAATTTTCATTCCTCCTTTTGCAGATTGAGAGGATAGAATGGGACTCGTGGACCTGCGTTCTGGGGCCCACCTGTGAGGGAATCTGGCCAGTACATAGCGACGTGACTGATGTCAATGCTGCCAGTCTCACCAAAGATTGTTCCCTCTTGGCCACTGGAGATGATTTTGGTTTTGTTAAGCTATTTTCATATCCTGTCAAGGTAATATTTCATGTTTATTACATGTACTTGCTCAGCCTCACTAATAACCCAAAAATCTATCTGTTATATCTAAGTGGATTTTTAAATCTTGAAGGAATAGGCAATCAATGTTATTTACAGTATCATTTGTGTTGTATAAAAACCTCCCTGATAGTGTTTGAGTGATTAAGTGAAATTCTCAGGACTTAAAAATTCTTCCTTGAAAGGCCTTCAGTGGTCATCAAATCCAGCACCTCACAGACTTCAAATGATGAGTCATCCTTAGGACATCTCAGACCACTCACTACCTTTTCAACTCATTCTAGCACACTTCCAGGGATGAGCAACTTACTACCTCACAAAGCAGTTCTTTTTTTTTTTTTTTTTTAATAGCTCCAGTTTTAAAAAAGTATTGCTCTGTGTTGAACTGAATTTCTTTCTCCTTAGCCAATGCTCTGGCCTTCTGAGCCAGCATTGAATCATCATCCCAGTCCTCTAACAGACTTTATAAGTAGGAGGATATTTGACCCCCTTTTGTCTCATTTTCTCCAGCCTGACCCTGTCCAGCCTTCAGCCATTTCCCATGTGCTATAGATTGCGACTGTCCTCTCCCGTTACTGACATTTTATCAGTTGCTGCTTAAACTGTCTCATCTAGACTGGAGTCGGTGCTTCAGATGTATCTGACCGGCTCATAGCA
Source organism: Aplodontia rufa (assembly GCA_004027875.1). Classification (NCBI taxonomy): domain Eukaryota; kingdom Metazoa; phylum Chordata; class Mammalia; order Rodentia; family Aplodontiidae; genus Aplodontia; species Aplodontia rufa. Next base: position 110,836 of record PVKS010001649.1, read on the forward strand.
AGCAAGACTGTTACTTTCTTGGTTTTGATTTTACTTTTGCATTAAATCAAACTAAAATGATGTCAACTGAATTAAAATCATAATTAAATTATAGTCATCAGTCTTTAAAATGTTCTGTTTTTTCCCCATCCTATTCTTATACAATTGATTTTCTAAAATCTAAGTATAGAATTTTACATCTGTTGCCCCCAAAAAGTTTTACCTTGTTTATTTAGTCCCATTATTTCATCCTATCAGTATCTTCTAAATACCATTTTGAAATGTTTACTTTCCCCACCAGCATTATATCTTCCTCTGCTTTCCAAATTGTGAGATCCAGATTATGGAAAGACAAACAGATAAACTAGAATACTAAACTCCTGCACCAGGACCCCCATTCTGACATTCCATTTGTTAATCCATACATTTACAGTTCTTCAATCAATAACAGATACTTAAATCCAACTTACAATCACGCAGTCTAGTCCAAAAGACTTCATTAAAATACTTGGTATACTCTTGCTAAAAAGCCAGATTAGCTGTGTTTCTGTTACCTGCAATCTCTCCTTCTAATAAAATGTCCTTTAAAAGATGTGCGATTAGTTCACAGTGAAGCCATGTCCCAGACTGCCACTCACTTGATTCCTTTAGCAAGTGCTTATCGAACTTCTGTGTAATATTCCATCCCAGAATTTCCCACAAATTGCCTCAGATCATGAATCGATATTTGCCAGAGTCCACTTGTTTTTCCTTTTAGATGCAGGAACTTTTTCATGCCTGGTGCCACCTCCCTGATTTCTAAACTCCAATAGATACTATTTCTGGGGTCATAGTTCACCACCATATAAATGAATTGATTTGTCATTTCTGGTTGGAAAAGCATTCTCTTTGACAAAGTCTGCTTTCTGTTAACATTAGGCCACCAAATCTAAGAAGTATTCCTAGTTTTTTTCTATTTTTCTTCTTAGTTTTTGACTTTAGCATCCCTGAAATTACTCCCTATGGTCCATGCAAGACTCTTATATTTATCTGTGATTATTCATTCCTCCTCCTATCGTTTGTACTTTTCAAGCCTGGACACTCTAGTTCCCTTGGCAGGCACTTTGGTTTCTTTGGATGCTTTTTTGTTTTTCTTCTTCATTTGTTAATATCTGGTTGGATTATTCTTTTGAGTAGACCTGAGATACACATTTGTTTATGTCCAGTGTTCCCTTCATTGTCCATTCCAAGTTTCAAAGCCACCTAGTGACCTTTGTCCAATAATCCATCATTTCTCCTTCACTTACTGCCCATCCTGTTTGATCAGAATTCAGTTCTAAGTTGCTATTCTCCTTGATACTTCTCTGAAAAATAAATGAAATTTCAGGACTTGTAAAAAAAAAAAAAAAAGAAAGAAAATAATGTGATACCTTGGCTTTAGTAGACTAAGGTTTGGGGAGAACCTTGGACAGCAGAAACCCTTGTGGTACTATATCCCTTGCTGCTGTTCTAGGATTATTATTGGTACTGGAATTTCATCATCTACTTCCCCAGCCTTGTGGGGTGGGATTTCTATAGCAGTCATTTTCAGCTGTGTTTCTTAACTCCCAGAGTTCCAGGGAAGTGTTCTAGAGGCCACCTTAAGAAGGAGGGCAGGGGGCAAGTGGAGGGGCTCTGGGTTCTACCCCTGCTTCAGTAAGAATCACTTCTTCATAGAGCTTCTGTGTAAGATTCCCCCCCCCCAATGTTTTATTGTGAAAAATTTCAAGCAAATAGATAAAATGAAATGATACAATGAACTCTCAGAAATCCACAACCTACATTCTATAATTCAAAGTAAATTATGGAATGTATTTTTTTTAAGCAAGAGAGAGAATGAATTGATTTTATTTAGCTTTTCATGTGGCCTTTATTGTTCCAACACTTGGTTGTATACGTGGTGCTGGGGTTCAAACCCAGGACCTCTTGCTTGCCAAGCAAGTGCTATAACCACTGAGCAACCACTCCAGCCCCTGGAATGCATTTCTAAAAGTTTCAACTTTACACTACAAGGAATTATAAAAAGAAGAATAAACTAAATCCAAAGTTAGCAGAAGAAAGGAAATAATAAGGATTACAACAGAAAAATAAATGAAATGAAATGGAGCTGCTCATGGTGGCACACACTCATAATCCTTTCTCCTCAGAGGTGGAGGCAGGAAGGCTACAAGTTTGAAGCCAGTCTGGGAAACTTAATGAGACCCCCTTCTCAAAAACAAAATTTTGTCGGGGGCAGTGGCACTGGGTTTACTGGTAGAATGTGCAAACAAACCTCTGGATTCAATCCCCAATATTGCCAAAAAAGGAAATAAATGGAGACTATAAAGATAATCAATAAAACTAAGAGTTTGTTCTTTTAAAAGATAAACAAGGGGCTGGAACAGTAGTAGCTCAGTGGTTACAGTGCTTGCTTGGTGTGCACAAGGACATGAGTTCAAACCCCAGCACCAGGTACAAAACAAAGTGTCAGAGTAATGAATGCCATATGACAAACTAAATAAAATTGATATTCTCCCTCTCTCTCTCTCTATCTATATGTATCTTTTTTTTTAAGTGGAACGGAAAGAGAAAATGAGAATCAACTTTATTGAGTTTTTCATGTGGCCTTTGTTGTTCCGACACTTCATTGTGTATGTGGTGCTGGGGTTCAAACCCATGAACTCACGCATGCAAGGCAAGCACCATAACCACATAACCACCGAGCCACCACTCCAGCCCCTATGATATATATATATATATATATATATATATATATATATATATATATATATATCTTTAAAAAAAGATAAACAAAATTAACAATCCTTAAATTAGCCAAGAAGAGGGCTCAAATACAATTATAAACAAAAGAGGAGATATTACATAGTACCACGGTACTACAACAATACAAAAGATCATAAGTCTACTATAAACAATTCTATGCTAACAGATTGGATAACTTAGAATAAATTGATAAATTTCTAGAAATGTATGCCTACCAAGACTAAATGATGAAGTAGTAGAAAATCTGAACAGACCAATAGGGAATAAAAAGATTGAATTAGTAATTAAAAACTTTATGAAAAAAAGTCCAGAATCAGATGGCTTCATGGATGAATTATACCAGGCATTTAAAAAGAATTATTGCCAAAACTTCTCAAGTTCTTTTATTTAAAATTAAGGATGAGGGAATATATCTAAACTAATTTTATGAGACCAGTGTTATCCTTATACCAAAGCCAGATAATGACACTATAAGAAAAGACACTTATTGGACAGTTACAGCTGATGAATATAGATGCAAAAATCCTCAACAAAATACTAGTAAACCAAATTTGACTGAATATTAAAAGGCTCACATGCCATGATTCAGTGGGATTTATCCCTGGCATACAAGGATAGTTTAATATATGCAAACCAATAAATGTGATATTCCACATTAACAGAATGAAGGATAAACATGTATGATATATCCATCTATATGAACAAAGCATTTGACAAAATTCCACATTCTTTCATGATTAAAAACTCCCAATAAATTAAGTATAGGAGCAATGTTCTTCAATATAAAAAAGGCCATAAATGGTAAGCCTCCAGCATACATTGTACTCCATGGTGAAAAGCTGAAAGCTTTTTCCTCTAAGATCAGAAATTAGGCAAGAAAGCCCATTTTTCCTACTATTCAGTGTAGTTTTGGAAGTCTTATCCAGACTAATTAGGCAAGAAAAAATAATAAAAGACATCAAAGTCAGGAAGAAGTGAAATTATTTGTTTACACTTTACAGATAACATGATCTTATATATAAAGATCCCTAAAGACTCCATTAAAAACTATTAGAAATGATAAAAATCAGTAGTAAAGTTTCATGTTACAAAATCAACATAACAAAAATAAGTTGCATTCCTATATACTAATTACAAAATAAAAAAGAAAATAATTCAAATTATAATAGCATCAAGAAGAATAAACTAGGGGCTGGAGTGGTGGCCTGGAGGTTACAGCGCTTGCCTGGCATGCACAAGTACACAGGTTCAAACCCCAGCACCCATGTACACAACTGAGTGTTACAGCAACAAAAGCCATGTGAAAAACTCTATAAAAATTGATTCTCTCTGTGTCTGTCTCTCTCTCACTGTCCTCCTCTCTTTAAAAAAATTTTTTTAAACAAAAAGAAGAAACTAGGAGCTGGAGCAGTGGTTCAGCAGTGGATTTCCTGGCATGTGCAAGGACGTGGGTTTGAACCCCAGCACCACATATACAATGAAGTGTCAGCAACAAAAAAGCCACATGAAAAACAAAATTTATTCTCTTTCTCTCTCACTGTCCCTCTCTCTTTAAAAAAAAAACAACTAAGCAATAAATTTAATCAAGGATAGAAGAATCTGTAAATTGTAAATAAGACATTGATGAAGGGAATTGAAGATAAAACAAATAAATGGAAAGATATCCCATGTTCATGGATTAGAAGAAATTTCTATAAACTACCCAAGGTAATCTACAGATTTAACTGTAGCCCTGTCAAAATTTCAGTGACATTTTTCACAGAAATTGAACAGCAATCCTAAAATTCACAAGGAATCACAAAGACCCTGAATAGGCAAACCAGTGTTGAGAAAGAAGAACAAAGTTGTAAGCATCACATTTTCTGATTTCAAATTACATTACGAAGTGAAAATCTGAACAGTATGATTGTGGCCTAAAAGCACATGTAGACCCATGGAACAAAATAGAGAACCTAGAAATCTATGAATATACTAATATACTAATGAACTAATCTTTGACAAGGTCACTAACAATGCACAACAGGGAAAGGGCAGTATCTTCAATGAATGGTGTCCCCATTCATTGTCAAAGAAATTGGATATCAACATGTAAAAGAATGATATTGGATTCTTATCTCTACCATGTACAAAAATTTAAAATGGATTAAATACTTTAAGGTCTACAACATAAAAGTTCTACAAAGAAGCAGAGTTTATTCTTGACATTGGCCTTAGCAATGATTTCTTGGAAATGACACCAAAAGCACAGGCATAAAAAAATGGTGCTACATCAGACTAAAACATGCACAGCAAAGGAAACAATCAACAAAGCCCTGTGGAATGGGAGAAAATGTTAATCATATCTGATAAAGGGTTAATGTCCAAAATATAAGGAACTTGAATGACACAATAGCAAGAAAACAAACCAAATACCTGATTAAAAGTTGGGCAAAAGGGCCAACACTGACCGCCCCAAAAAAGAAAAAAAGGGTGAAGAACCTGAATCGATATTTCTCTTCCAGAGAAGACATAGAAATGGAAAACAGATATATACAAGTATGCTCAACTTCACTTATTAGAGAAATGCAAATTAAAATCAAACCCACACCTGTTAGGATTACTATATCAAAAAGTCAAGAGGACAAGCAGGATGAGGGAGTGGAGAAAAGGGAGCCCTTGTACATTATTAGTGACAATGTAAATTGGTACAATCGTTCTGGGAAAGTATAGAGGTTCCTCAAAAATATAAAAATAGAACTACTATCCAGCAATCTCATTTCTGAATAGGTATCCAATACAATGAAATCAGTATCTGGAAGAGAGATCTGCAACCCCATGTTCACTGTAGAATTATTCACAATAACCAATATATGGGGACAACCTAAGTGTTCATCAATGAATGAATGTGTGAAGAAACTGTGATAAATATATTTTACAATGGGATATTTTTCAACCATAAAAAAATGAAAACCCTGCCATTTGCAACAACAGGGTTGAATCCGAAGGATGCTATGCTAAGTGAAATAAACTAGACAAATATAAATACTATATGATCTCATGTGGCTTCTAAAGCAATTGAACTCAAATGGTGGTTGCTAGGGATGATAAAATGTTGGTAAAGGGGTACAGAGTTTTGTTACGATTAATAAGTTCTGGGGACCTAATTAAATCTTGGTGACTATAGTCAATAATACTGTATTATTTACTTGAAATATGCTGGGAGTAGGTCTTAAGGGTTCTTATCACACACACACACACAAAATGGCACCATATGTGGGGATGGATGTGTTAATTAGCTTCATAGTGGTATCCATAATGTGTGCACATATCAAATCACCAGATTGTATGCCTTGAATATATACGCTTTGTCAATTAAATGTCAATAAAGCTGGGAAAAAAGGGTACTCCTAATTGTATGCCAACAGTTGTTTTATGGTACTTTTAAGTGTAATTTATGCAGCTGAAAGGCAAATTTTGAAGTTTCTGTTGATGCACTTTGAAAACTCATGTGATCAAATCTGTGATGAAGATGCAGAGCCTTGTCCTCACCCCAGGACACTTCCTGAAGCTCCTCTATCAGTCCCCATGCCTTACTTTACCCTCAGCCACAACAGCCATCCAGTGTTGCTGACCCATAGATTCATCTAACCTGTTGTAGAATTTCATGTGAACAGAATCATCAGGTAGGTACTATTCTGTATCTGGCTTCTTCCACTCAGATAATGTTTGAGGTTTATCCATGTTTTATGTAATAAGTCTGTTCGTTGTTATTGCTGAGGGAAGTCCATTGTATAACAGAGTTGTAACCGAATTTGTTTACGTGCAATGATGGGAGCACATTTTTCCAATTTGAGATTGCAAAAAAGCTGCTATGAACATTTTTGGATGAGTCTTTGTGGACACAGGTGTTCTTATAAGTAAATATTTAGGACTGGAATTTCTGGGTCATAGAGGAAAATGTATGTTTGACTTTTTAAAAAACTGCCAGGTCTTTTTCCAAAGTGATTGTATCACTTTGCCACCAAAAATGTCAGAATTCTGGTTGCCATCATTTGGTGTCATTGAACACGTAAAATTTAGTTGTCCTGAATGGCATCTGGCCTTTGTCTGACACTTAGTTGTGTATGTGGTGCTGGGGTTCAAAATTTGTGTCTTGGTGATTGCAAGACAAGCACTCTAACCATTGAACCACCACTCCAGCCCCCTGATTGTTTTTTTATATATTTCTGTGATAAATAATGATGTTTAGTATTTTTATCTGTATGTTGATTGTCTGTGAAATGTCTATGCTATCTTTTGTCCATGATTTTAAGCCAAATTGCTTGTCTTTTTATATTGAGATGTACTGTTTATAAGATTTGATTGAAGAAATAGTTTCATAATTTGAAATAATTTGAAAACCAATGGCCAATATAAACTCCTTTGGTGACATCACCATTCTAATTCTTCTTTTTAAAAAATCTTAATTTTTTCTAGCTCAATTTCCTTCCCCACTATGTGGAACGCATGCCAATGAGTATTTCTACCTGTGTAGGCACTCCTCCAACTGTCCTGGGTCTTTTGAGAAAAAAAAGTTCACTTTATGTTATTAAGTGATTCTGTTTTCCCCTCCAAATTTCTACATTGAAACCCTAACTCCAGTATAATTGTATATGAAGTCAGGAGTTTTTCAGACGTAATAAAGGTTAAATGAGTTCTAAGGGTGGGGGATTGGTGGATACAATTAGCATCCTTATAAAAAGATCCTTGCAAATATTTGTGCAGGCACTAAGGAAACCCCAGTGAGCTCACAGATGGGGAGGTCTGCCTAAGTGGCAGGAAGAGAGCCCAAGGGCATTCATGTACCATACCATTGCTGCATTCTGGCACTGAGTCCATGCTGTTGAGTCTTAGTGATACTTTCCGTGTCCAGATTCAAGCTCCATTTATTATCTGCTAAGATCTGAAGTCTTGGGGGCTGGAGCGGTGGTCGGTGGTTACGGCGCTTGCCGGCATGCGCAAGTACACGGGTTCAAACCCCAGCGCCCACGTACACAGCTAAGTGTCAGAGCAATGAAAGCCATGTGAAAAACTCAATAAAAATTGATTCTCTCTGTCTCTGTCTCTCTCTCTCTCACTGTCCTTCTCTATTAAAAAAAAAAAAAAAAAGATCTGAAGTCTTTCTCTTGACCCTTCCCCCCATTCTTTTTCCCCTTGAGTTACTAGGCATCTCCTCCAGGTATTTTTGTTTTTATGGCAAACATACATCCTTATTAATATTCAGTTTTACAGTGTAAAACCTTCCCAGTTAGATCATTGGTCCCCTGACAACCATCTTGCACTATACTCGAAGTAAAGGAGTACACCCTTTGTCAGAGCCCACCCACTTTCCCAGTACCTTAAACCTTGGTCCAGAAAATCGATCTCTGTCTGACACCATCTTTATGGCTAGCCAGTTGCTTCTCATAGCCCCACTTCCCTTTCAAAACTAGCCCTAAAAGACCACCATGCTTACAGTGGTGAAAAAAAAAATCCTCTATGCCCTCAAGTCCTCAAAGTTTCCTTTTCAGAATGTCAAAATTTTATAGCCAGAGAAACTATATACAAAATGTTGTGGATGTGGGGAGGGAGTCATCAGATTCTCAGGAACTTCTTCCTTAAAAATGGCTAAGAACCAGTGCTCTAGAGACATATTCCAGATTCTTCTAGCTCGTCATTCATTCATGAGTCACTGAGAGAAGAGAGTGGTGGAGAAGTAGTCCAGAACTCACAGCTTGGCACCGTCTCCGTGGAGGCAGCTCATCTGCCTGGCTGTGCCAGGTCTTCAGGAGGCTCCCTCCATTTGCCCTAAAGGGAACCACCCAGATCCCTTCCTGTGACAGCTGCTGGTTTCTTGGGAACTTCTAATAACTCTGAATTCCATTTATTGTTCCATGGATCACTGATCTTGTTTCCTATTATAAGAGTATTGAATCACCTTCTGCAGGAAGGATCTCAGCTTAAATAGCTTCAGTGGCCCATAATTTTTCCCCTCTCTCCTATGTCTTTATCTCTGCAGCCTGACTCTGATCACATTAACATGTTTTCCAGTGAAACCATTTTTTAATTCTCCCATCTGGTTTACAAACCCTGTGCCCCCCCCAATAAGTTAGGGTGCAAGGAGGCATTTCTCAGGCTCTTTTACTTCCCCTCATGTAAAGAAACCAACTTGGAGCAGGTAGGCTGGGGCGGGGTCTTGCTTCCAGCCGGAAGACAAGCAGGACATGTGACTGTAGCCACTGTGACTGTCCTGTTCCATGGTTCTCACAGGTCACATGGGTTCCCAAGGGCTCTAGAGGGCTTCGGAGAACTGCTACCTGCCTGTTTGCTTCCCTAATCTCTTAGAATCAGTACTCCCTGAGAAGTGGGCAGTTCCACTAAGCTGTCAGGGTGGGGTCAGCCAGATACAGACAGATCTTGACCAAGCGTATTTCAAAGTCACAGCGCTCCTGCACCTGTTTTCTGCCATGTGTCTGCGATGGTTTCAGGTTTTCCAGGAGGATGATCCAGAGCCCTGAGAAGCCTCTTGTCAGTTATTTACTGAAGTTTTCATCTGGGACACCCGTGGTTGTCTCACAACCTCAGAGAGTTCACATGGCTCCCCACATTGCATAAGGTATTTCCCAGGAGCTTCTGAGAGGATGGAAAACTCTACCTCTCTAAATGGCTCCCACTGGAGCTGTTTTTGCCAGGCTGTGTCTCATGAGCCCAAAATGGAAGCTCTTTCTGGTGCCAGCTTCGGCTTCCCACCACCTGTCAGGACTGCCCTGGAGGGAGCTGCTGACTACATTCCACCCTCCGCCCCTTGCCACCTGGGATCAACATGGTGTGGCCTGGGCACCCCCTCCACGTGCTTCCAGTAATGACTGCTACACTGGGTTTTTCTTACTTGGTTTTGTTTGTTGAGCAGGACTTGCTGTGTCTTTAAATCAGTTTTTTGAGTGTTTCTAGTGTTGGAAATGCTTTCCAGTACCCACAGCAGACACTGCTATGTGTTTGTTTTAAATCTTACTTGAGATCCCGTGCTGTTCTGTGGTTGCCAGGGCTGTGGTACAAAAGCCACTGTAGGGGATGGGTGGGAAGGCACTTTTGATCTCAAATGTCATCCAGACTCTCCACCAGGAGTTTACAATTAGAGACCTGTGGAGATGGCACATTTGATATTTGAGACCAATAGAAACAGGCTTTTTATACATTTATAGGCTCCCAGAAACATTTCATTCATTCCTTAAAAAGTATTTGAGAACCTACCATGAGCCAGGAACAAAGAGACCTAGTCCCTGCCCTTGTGGAACCTGCATTCTGGCGACATGTAGGGACAGTGCTGCTGTGCATGAACTGCTTCATTGCATCCGGTAAAGTCCACCAAGAAAACAACACAGATGAAATAGCCCAGGAAGAAATAATGAGCCACTGGCTGGGGTAGGCGCCAATTTCTGGCTTTATTTTCAGGGGCAGCATGCAAGATTCAAGAAGTACGTGGGGCACAGCGCACATGTCACCAACGTGCGATGGCTGCATAATGACTCTGTGCTCCTCACGGTGGGCGGCGCCGACACAGCCTTGATGATCTGGACCAGGGAGTTTGTGGGGACCCAGGAGAGCAAGCTGGTAGACAGCGAGGAGTCTGACACTGACGCAGAGGAGGATGGAGGTGAGTCCAATTAGCTAGTTGCCACCACACCTTCCTCCGTCGCCCCCTCCCAAGCCACTGCAAACCAATTTGCTCCCCAATTTCTTTGTGTTGTTGGAGGCTATGACAGCGATGTTGCTAGAGAGAAGGCCATTGACTACACCACCAAGATCTATGCTGTGAGCATCAGAGAAATGGAAGGCACCAAACCACACCAGCAGATGAAAGAAGTGTCCCTGGAAGAAAGGTATAGTGTCTCAAGGTTTGTGCGAGTGTGTTATGCCCGGCAAGAAACATGTAAACCAGGATGCATTTTCTTTGTCCTTAGAGCTGGTCCTTGAGTCTTCTATCATCTGTATGGTCTTAACGTACATGGGGCTCAAGCTTGGAAAATTGCCCAGTGCCCTCACGACATGGCATATCGCTCTTGGTAGAAGTCGGTTATGGAGTACAACTTGCACAGACATGAAATTTGGTTGAACTAGACTTCCCTTGCCTTGCCAGCTCTGGAGAGGATGCCAAGATAGGCCAGAAGCTGTCCTGAATGGGATGGTGGACAGGTCAATGTGCTGATTAGTGAGGTAGGAGTGAGGTTAGGCTTCTGTCATGGAAGATTATTTGTGGACTTGTGAAAACCATCTCCCATCCTAACCCGAATCTTTGCTGCACTCAGTCACAGGAACACCTTCTACTGTGTCTTCACTTGCTCAGATTTCTTTGGTGGGTTAGTCATTCCACACCTCACCCATTTGATTTTGTTGCCTTGAGTGCTGTATGTGAAAGAGGGTTTCTAGCATTGTACTATTCCTTTATGATGAGTGATTTTTTTTCTCTTAGAGAATCTTTTTTTTTTTTAGTTTTTCAACTGGTTTTTGTTGCTCTGACACTTCATTGTGTACGTGGTATTGGGATTCAAGCCCGCGTCCTCATACATGCCAGGCAAGTGTCATAATCACCGGAGCCACTGCTCCAGCCCCTTGATGAGTGATTTTAAGTATTGATAAATTGTCAAACATTTTAGAATTCTAAAAAGCAAAACTCACAATTACATCATTGACCACATTTGGACTTAGGATAATACTGAATAAAGATTCTCATAGCTAAAGCAAATTTCATGGATCTCAGAGTTGTTTTGAGAATTCTCATGGGCTCCTCACCTGTGGTGGACTCAGTGTTTATAACTGTTTTGGTCCCGTAATGTATAGTTTATAAAATTCAAGTTGTTTGCCCTTGATAGGGCTTTCTGTCTGACAGTAACTATATAATAAATATGATCTGTCACTCTTACTATTAGGTGGGGGTTTAGATAAAAAGGAATAAAATGTAACTTCCAACCTTCTGCTTGAATTCAGTGCCAGATGTTAAAATAAGCTTGATAGGTGGGTGTGCTACTGGCAAGATTGAATCTGATGCAGAGCAGCACTAATTTTTCCCTAGCATCCTTACTGGATGTTACTATGATGGTTCAGAGTTCTCTTTTAATTAATAAGAATAGATGTTTTGCAATGGTCTATAAAGTATAGTTTATTTTGCTTGCAACATGATTTTAAAGTGGCCACAAAGACAAAATGATTCTAAATGACCTAATTCTAAGAATTAAGAGAAAACGAACCATATGTACATAAGTACATGACTAGGCCTCCCACTTAACTAATCCACTGTAAAAACATTTGGCCTACATTGAACATTCTTTGGGGGAAAAATGTGCAGCCTTTCCAATTGCACATTCCATTGTGAAGAGTGTTGACTTGGCTATGATTCCAAGGTTGTTTCTGGATGATTTCTGCAAAATGCAGTGGTGTCTCTTGCTGAGATTTAGATCAGTGACTAAACTATACTCAGCTAACCAATATCTTAATTCCCAAATGATACAGCTGATTTCAAACTTAATCCACAGCTCATCTAAATCCCTCCTTCCCTGCTGCCTCTTTGGACAGGTCTATAGAAATGTCTGATTTAGTATGAGGTAGAAAGGGTAAGGGTAGAGAGGACCTTAAGCATTTTCCATTTTAAAATTCAGAATTTTGAAATTCCCTTACTGCATCATGCAGTTGCAAATTTGCAATACATTAGCATACACTGAATTCATTTTTTTTTTTTTAAGAAACAGAGGGACAGTGAGAGAGAGAGAGTTTTTATTTAGTTTTTCATGTGGCTTTCATTGCTCCAACACTTCATTTTGTACGGGGTGCTAGGGCTCAAACCTGTGTACTCGCACATGCCAGGTAACTGCTGAGCCACTGCTCAAGTCCCCTGAATTCATTTTTTTAACAAAAGTAAAAAATATTTCATAGTTTTATGAGATATAGGAATAGGCATTTCAGTACCCCACTGGCACTTTTAAAAATAATTTACCCTAAAATGCAGTGAAGAAAACAATTTTAAGTATAGGGTGGAGGAATAATCAAGTGTTTCCTATAGAGAGCTACTTCCTTGAAAACATTAAAAAGCCTTAACAGCATCAGTTCACAGAAGGGGCTGTAACCAGAGTCGGTGCCAGCTGCATAGCATGCGGGGAGCACAGCGTGCCCACAGCAGCTGGGGCAGCCCTCACAGAGTAGTAGATGACACCTGACCTAGCAAATCAGAACCAAGGACAGGCAGCCTCTACGCATCCTGGTCAGTCATTTTAGGGGAGCCTGAACCTCAGAGATCAGGCTGTAGGCAGTTTCTGAACCACAAAGTACCAGGCAAGGAGGCACATTCAGGGAATTTGTGAGAAAGCAGGAGTGACGAAAGGTGGAACGAGAGCCTCGTGGATGGGATATGGTTTTGTTGTTATTGTTTGTTTGTTTGTTTTCCCCAGTGTGGGGGCTCAAACCTAGAGCCTGCTAGGCAAGTGCTCTGCCACTAAGCTACATTCCCAACCTGGGGTGGGACTCCTGACAATAAACCACGCAGCACTCCTTAGTCCTCAGCTAGGTGAAAACAGGTTCCATGGACTCCAGCATCCTAAGAAAGAGAGAGAGGCAGAGACAGAAAATCGCTGTGGGTACCTCAGAGGTCAGGAGCATGAAGCCAAGCAGCTCCTAGGTCCTCCCTGGGAATATTCAGGACTGCCAACCAACAGATCCTGACGTGGCTGCTCCCTTTGACTGCTTCAAGTCCTAGTAATTTGAGAAGCAGGGGCTCTCCTTGACCTGCCCTTCATTGTCCCCTTTGTTGGTGCACAACTCCTGCAGGTACCTGGGTGAGTTCCCTGCACACCTAGGCCAAGACATACACCAATGAGACTAGCAAGTGACGAGAACTCAAAAGAGGCAGATGTGCACTCGAACAGCTGTTCCACGCAGGGCCTGTTTTGTCTCCTATCAATGTTTCAGGCAATTTTATATCTAATTAAATCCCTTTCCACCTTCTAAAAGCAGTTGGAAACCTTGAGATGAATAGAGCATCTGTCATATTGAGAAAAGTGCTTGAAGACAGCCGCACATTATACATCAGTCTTCCTAACCAACCAAATGCCTAGTTCCTAAACTAGGGTTGTTTCTAATTAGATTCAGTTATTGGATTTTAAAATAGCTATGAGACTTTAGATCGTGCTTTTCTGTGCAGTTTCTAACACGTTGTGAGTTCTTATTCTTCAGAAGTCATATGATGTTCAGGTCCAGTCTTTTGAAACATGAGAAAGTTCAGAAAAAAACTATAACTGTGCTCTCATAAGACTTCTGGGCTGCACCTACCAAATGCAGGTGTTTATCACCCACCTCCTTTGCTCCAGTGCCCTGCTTGCATCCTCCACTTAAACTTGTTTAGCCAGTCCCCAGTCTTGGATGAACTTGTCGTTCAACTGCCACATGTGGCACGTGACTGAGAGAGGTCCCCAAGTCTTTTCCAGTTGGGAATCCATGCTTCTACACATCATCTGGACACACAGGGCTGCCCCAAACTGCTCTCCATCATCCCCAGCTGACTTAACTCTAATTTTAGCCTAGCAGAGGCGTTCCAAACTCTCCTGCCTCTCAGGTTCACTGCTCCAAACTGGCACATCCCTTGCTCTTAACTTCTGACCTCGGCTCTTACTTTGCCAAGCTTTCTTGTAAGGTCATGGCTGTTTCTTCCATCTGCAAATTTAAATTTTTTAGTAGATATGTAGAATGTGAAGAAATGCCTTTAGAAAAGAGAAGGGGGAAGCATAGTTTTTCACAGCAATTTAAGGTATAAAATGCTTACTGTCATCACAGCACAAAGGACTGTCCTCAAATTCTGTATTCCAACTTCAGTTCTTCTCCAATTTCACCAGATGACAAAATTCCTAATGTTTGCTCAGCACAAAATAATTAGAGTTACCTATAAAACTGAGACGTTTCCTTCACTACCTAAGCCACTTCTAGATTATGTGTTACTTTTGAATGATAACATAGCTCTTCAAGAGTGTCACCCAACCCAAACTGGCCTTTTATTGGCTCACACATCTAAAACTCCAGGGACAGGGCAACTTCAGGTGTTTCTCTCTCTTTCTTTCTTTTTTTAAAGAGAGGAACAGAGTGAGAGAAAAAGAAAGAATCAGTTTTATTTATTTTTCTGTCCTTTGTTTCTCCCACACCTAGTTGTGTATATGGTGCTGGGGTTTGAACCTGGGTCCTCGTGCTTATCAGGCAAGTGCTCTAACCACTTGATATGAGGACTCACATCCTGCTGCTGGGATTGTGTTGTCGCTCCATATCTCAGTTCTACTCCCTCAGGGTTATTGAAATTTTTCAAGTAGCAAAATGGCAGCAGTACCCAGACCTTCTAGTCTCTGAGTCAAAAATAGCAGGAAAGAATTACCTCTGATTCACAAGCCTGCGCAAATATCTTGTCATGCTCTGTTGACTGAGGAGGGTCAATTGACTACTGTTGAACAGTCTCTATGGCCCAGGATAAAAAAGACTTTGACTATTCCTGAGTATATAGTCATATAGACTGGCAATGTAATCACCTCCACCAAAAGCAAATGAATTTGAAATGCAGTTCCCACTTATCTAAGAGAGACATCCCAAAGTCTGCCAGTTACTGCATCCAGCCCTGTCCAGCATCTCCAGGCATTGTCAAGTCCTTTCACCCAGGTCCATGTAAAGCTTCTCATTGCCCTGTGTCGACTGTCTTAAATATACCAAGGACAACATGGTGAAGAGAAGAGAGTGCAGATTAAAAAAAAAAAAAAAAAAAAAAACTATCACACTGAAAGAGGAAGAATAAGACACAATATGCAGTGGTCACTGTTCTATGGCCATATTATTCTCAACTGGACAGGACACTTAAGCATTCCTGCCCTGGCTATAACAGAGGGTCACTTGGACAAAAACTGGAACCTGTGGGAGAGCGTTGAAGGTAAACAGCCTGAGTCCCAGCAAGGAGGTCTTGAAGGAATAAATGCCCCAGTTGCCTTCTCCTCCCACTCTGCCTTCACTGAGGCCAGTCAGAGGGGGAAAAAACAAGAGTCCACAGAGGCCAGCCTTGCAGGACACAGCAGGAGGGGAGGGGAGAGGAGAGATGAAGGGGCAAACAAATATCTAGCTCAGCCTGTAACCACTGACTCCGGAGGCTGAAGCAGGAGGATTGCAAGTTCAAGACCAGCCTGTGCAACTTGGTGAGACCCTGTCTCAAAATTCAAAATGAGAAGGACTAGGGATGTAGCTCAGTGAGTAGAGTGTTTGCCTAGCCTACACAAGGCCCTGGGTTCAGTCTTTAGTACCATAAAAATTATTTTTTTAAAAAAATATCTTGCTCATTCTTTGTTTCTAGTGGAAACTAGTATTATCACAGAAAAGAACTTGAAGCTATTTTAATGTTGAGTAATAAATTTTATTATTTGTAAATGCTTTTGCTTATTTGTAGGTAGTTATTGGTTGATATTCTCTTTTTAAAAATCAAGTAGATGCCCATAAAATATAATCAATCAGTATCAAGAGTCATAAGCGAAATTTAAAACTTTACCCCGTGTAACATTTTTTTTGAGCCATACATAGTTTTTACACCACTCTGGTGGTGCCACAGAATCAATTTACAAAAGATGTTAGTACACCGAGGAGTCTTCCTTTCTAAAATCTTACGTGAACATCACATTTTGGCATTCCCAGATATCTTTAAAAACAACATTGAAACATCTTGGCCCATCTCCAGAGATTTTAATTTTCATGTGAAGAAAATAACAGATATCAGAAACTATGGAAATGATTACTGTCAACAGATTAACATACAACCCCAATTTTGCATTCTGTGGAAACTGATCATCCCAGTAAGTGATGCACAAAGATACTTTCTTCTTCATAATTTATAGATAGGATCTAAAAGGATCTACATGTGACCCAAATGAACTTGATCAGTTGATCAGGCATTATTCCTTCTTATATTTGATGGAGACATGATTAGCAATTTAGCTTTTTTTTTTTTTTAAAGAGGGAGTGAGTGAGAGAAAGAAAGAGACTCAATTTTATTTTTTCATCTGGCTTTTGTTTCTCAGACACTTAGTTGTGTATGTGATGCTGAGGGTTGAACCCAGGTCCTTGTACATGCTAGGCAAGTGCTCAAACTGTTGAGCTGCTGCACCAGCCCAGCAATTTAACTTTAATTGTGTTCTATTGAACACAGTTGTCTCTCTAATGGCTTAGATTAACCATCTGCATAGGGGATGATAACAGTGGAGGGTTTTTATTTAGTGTATTCAGTTGGAATCTGCATTCAGACAAAATCTAACTTTATGATAAAATACAAACTAAACACCAACTGAACTATTTTTATTGAAACTGGCATATAAATATTCCCTTGCCTTAGTTCAGGGTTGTTTTCTCCAGCTGAGGATTTAACTCAGAGGTAGGGTGCTGGCCTAGCATTCCCAGGGCTCTGATTCAATCTTCTCTACTGTTTTCACCATGAACCTGAGTCAGCAGTCTGCATTTTTTTCAAGGTCTTTTTTTTTTTTTTTTTTTTTTTTAAAGAGAGAAGGACAGTGAGAGACAGAGAGAATCAATTTTTAATGAGTTTTTCACATGGCTTTCTTTGCTCTGACACTTAGTTGTGTACGTGGGATTTGAACCCGTGTACTTGCACATGCCAGGCAAGCACCATAACCGCCAAGCCACACCGCGCCAGCCCTCAAGGTCTTTTATTAACAGGCACTGATTGCAGATTTTGGCTATCCACCCAGGGATGAATAAAAGGAGGAGGACTCCAGTTTGTTTCTGTAGTATCTTTGTGATTTTTTTTTCATAATACAGCATTTTTCACTGATTTGTAAAAGGAAAGGTTCAAGTCCACCTCTAGTTGTCTTACCTCAGAAGCTTCATAGCTTATGGCCAGAAATCAAAACGCTGCACTGACCTAAGGTCTCTTTTCTTTCCTCTGAAAGGCCTTGGGCTTGCTGCCAGCCTCTCCTGCTTTATCTCAGGCTTAAAAGGTCATCACTCCCTTTAAAAAAAAAAAAAGAAGTAGCAAAGTTATTTTTAACACTTAAGATGCATTATCTTAGCACCAGTTTAATGTAGCTTACCTATGAATTATGAATAGGTATAGAAAATATCCTTCTTATTTTAGCTAGTTTTTAAGTTATAATTAGGCGAGATATTCAGCCCTTTTGCCAGGGTAGGGAACGTGTACGTAGCCACCTTATGCACAGGATTTTTTTTCCCATTGCTGAGGATCGAAACCATGGCCTCATGTGTGCTACGTAGGTGCTCTATCACTGAACCCCAGCCCTAACTACCTTATTTTCTAAAGAGATTCTTTAAATAGTTTTTTTTAATTAGTGTCTTATAAGTATACATGATGGTGAGATTCACTGTGGTATATTTGTTTATGTACATAAGAAAGTTAGGTCAATTTCATTCCACTGTTCTTCCCTTACCCTGTATCTCCCCCTTCCCCATCAATCCCCTTCATCTGCTTCACTGCTCTTCTATTTTGATGGAATTTCTCCTTATTTTTGGCTAGCTTCTGCATATCAGAGAAAACATTTGATCTCTGACTTTTGGGTCTGGTTCATTTTACTTTGCATGGTGGTATCCAGTTCCATCCATTTACCCACAAATGCCGTAATTTCATTCTTCTTTATGGCTGAATAATACTCCATTGTGTGTGTATATACCACATTTTCTTTATTCATTAATCTGTTAAAGGGCACTGTGTTTGGTTCCATAGCTTGGCTGTTGTGAGTTGTGCTGCGATAAACATTGATGTGGCTCCTTCCCTATAGCATGCTGATTTTAGATCTTTTGGGTATACATGAAGGAGTGGGATAGCTAGGTCATATGTTATGTCCAATCCTAGTTTTCTGAGGACTCTCAATACTACTTTACATACTAGTGGTACTAATTTGCAGTCCCACCAACAATGTATGAGATTACCTTTTCCCCCTTCTTTGTGTTCTTCATAATTGCCATTATGTCTGGAGTGAGATGAAATCTCAGTGTAGTTTTGATTTATATTGCCCAAATTACTACGGATGTTTAACATTTTTTCATATATTTGTTGGCCATTTGTATTTCTTCTTTTCAGAAGCATCTGTTTGGTTCTTTTGCCCATTTATTAATTGGGTTAGTTGGATTTTTGGTGTTGTTTTTTAATTCTTCATAGGCTCTGGATATTAATGCCCTATCTGAGGAGCAGGTAGCAAATATCTTCTCCCATTCTGTAGGCTCTCTATTCTTGCTCTTAATTGTTTTCTTTGCTGAGCAGAAACTTTTTAATTTGATTAAAAAGTTTTAAGAAACAATGTTTTATGTGCCTTATCATTCCAACTTTGTGTATTAATTAAATACTATTTGTTTTCCATGGATGGGATCATTAATACAATTAGAAAATCAACTTTAAATTTTCTATTCCCTGAACATCATCTTTAACATCTGTTTCTCTAAATGATACTTCTAAGGTCCAACTACTTGTAAGGGGAAATAGTGTACATTTTAAATTAGAAATTCCTAATGTTAAAATTTTGAACTTGAAATTAGTCTCCATTTTGGCCATTCTTTTTTTAAACAAAAGTCAGTAACAGGATTTATATCAACTTGGTTATTATTACCTTTCCAAAATTTGAAAACGTTGGCATCTTTCAATTTTCCTTACTTCTTAGTTCTAGAATCTCTGACTTTTATAAGAAGAGTTGACTTAATGAGAATTGAAGCGAAACTTAAACTCCTTTTAGGATTTTTTTTTCTGACATCTAAAAATCTCAAAAGAATCCAGTAGCTACCTGGAAAGTGTCTGGCTATCTTCTGGCAAAGGCCTGAGGATGACTTGTGCTTTAATCCCGCTTCTGACACCAATCTGCTTAATCCACATAGTGATAGGATAGTGATGTAATGCAAAGAGATTGTAAACTGTATTTAGAGTATATGGAACGCTATCAATATGGTTACATAAATCAGGAGCCATCAGCATTTCCTCAAGCACTGCTGTGGCCTTTGAAGTCCCCAGAATACCCCCCAAAATCAAATTCTCATACTTACTGTTACTGAACCCAAATCCATTTGCTCAGGGCTCAGAAGTCAATACTTGTGAGCTGAGAGTTGATGAGAAAGATATGAGATTTATTCAAGGGCCAACCCTGAGAAGATGGTCAGGGGTATCGTCCCCAAAGCAAAGACCATCACAGATATGTAAAAGGACTTTTATGGGGTATAAAAGAGGACAGGGGACAATGGGAAGGAAGGCTATGTGTTGAACAGGGTCTTCATCATCCAGGACCTGTATTTCCCTTTTCTCTTCTACAGTATCCTTGAGATAACAACCAACTTTCATCTCCTAGACAGTACCTATAATTCTTTAGATAAGCACATTATTTCCCTGCAAGTTAAACATTCCACCTTTAATTAAAATATAAGATTAGCAAATTCTCGGTCCACATTTTGATGTTGTCTGAAGACCATCAGATGTCATGAGCTCTAAAATACTAAAGAAAGATCACCGGTCAGGGTACCTTAACGTGTTTATCTGTTCCTTTTTCTGCAATACTTGACACATGCAGTTAATGTCTAAGTTAATATCTAAGTCATTCAAAGGTGGTTCTCTTTAAAATTTACAACACTAGGTAAAGGAAAAAGAAAAAGAAACACTTTATAAGAAGCAATTTACAAAGTAGATCCCATCTGAAACAGCAGGGCTTAAGACACAATGGTGTTGCCATTATTACTGTTAAAAGATTTTTACAAACACAATAGGATTTCTTTACTATTTTTCTAAGATCTTATTCTACATCTTTCTATCTTCTAACTCCTCCCAAAACACATACCCATATGTTTGGGAGAGTCTGTGTGTCTACTAGTTCAGGAGGGATAAGTACTACATAGCAGTTCTAATACATGTCAGCATGTCTACCATGAGGTTAGGGAAGCTGACTTTAGCTTCAGCAGAATCACGCCTCCACAGGCAGGCCCAGGCTGCAGGCTGCTCGAAGCTCTCTCCAACACAGCAGAATGGTTCCTTGCTCATCTCTCTGACTGTATCATTTCTGCTTTCTGAGAAGAACTCTGTGAAAACAAACGATGTTTTATAAACTGTTTGATCTCTAAAGCTGAGAACATGCTGGCCCTCAGTGAATAAATACCTTACTTTACCAAGTTTTAAGTTCATTTCCAGTCGTGGATACACTTGGATTAGACATCAGTGTTTGAGATTTTGTTGACACTTTGTCTTAAAAGTTCAAAAATCCATGCTGGAAATTCCTGCCTCTAAGCAATTGGCACCCCTGCCCATCCTTCCAGCCCTTAGATTAGGGTCCCCAACTGGCATCTGCCTTTAGGGGAATCCAAACAATGGCGAGAAGTGGGAAGGCTCTTACCTTCATGATGCATCTCAGAGGCATTCAAGATAATTTTTTCCTTTTGGTAGGAAATTTGGACAGGAGGGACGCTCCTTTTTCTTGGTCATATGTATGGAAAACTTCTTTCCATATGTGTGGATGAGTGGTATCTCCAACGGTACCCAGGGATAGGGACTGGTTTCCAGGTACCAGTGGCCCTGCAGTGCTTAACCCACATTTGTCTGATGATGACTGTCATCTTTTCAATAAACCCCAACCGTGGATCTGCAGGCAAATCAGGATCCTGAAGGGTGATCACTATACTCCCCTTGTCTGCGGGGCCCTGCCAGTTCTCTCCTTACCCTTCTCCACTCCCCAACAACAATAGGGGCTAATAACTTTGATATTGAAAGAGTTGCCTTGGTTTTTTAGTGGGTTTGAGGCATCCTCAGACTTGTACTGTGGTGTGTCCCACATAGAATCCCTCTCCCAGTCCTGCCTGGTGGGGTCTGGAGAAAGGAACAGTTTTCACAAACTGTCTTCTACCACAAGGCAACTCACTCTCCACCCATCTCAGCTGCCAGCATGAAGAAACACGGAGGTGGCAGTGCCAGGATTATTCTTAGCAGGGGATTAAAGAGAAGGAATCTGTGAATATTCTCTTACATTAATATTTCAGTCCTTCTGGTACATATTCACTCTAAGGCATATGCTCCTTAGGAAACCAAGGAACTTTTCCCAAACCAAAACAAGAAGCAGATTTTGAGCCTTTTTAAATGGCAGTGCCTTCATTTGTGAAGTGACAGGTACTAGCTCCAATGACCTCAGAATTCCAATCTGTCACTAATGTTTCCCAGACATTTTCTTAAACTGTGCCTATGGCTAAATGGATATAGCCCTAAAATTTATCTGCTAGTTCATCTTCTGAGTTCATTTGAATAGGTTTATGAACCTAAGCAAAAACCAAGTCCTACGCAGAAAACTGTACACCATGGGTTTATAAAGAAATTTTATATTTTGTGGGTTTTTTTTGTTCCAGTTTTGGTTCTTTTAGCCCCAAATTAATACCCTTCTTTAAGTCTTAATGCATAGGTCCATTACATCAAGATACTTAGTTCCATCAAATTGCAGACTTTGTAAGACTCTGGACTCCCTGAGGGTCAGTGCCCCTCACACATGGAACATAGTAATGTTTCTTGAATGAGTAGGTGAATGAAAGAATTTGCTTAGCCTGCTTCTCTTAATAGTTAAATGAATCTGTCCTCAATGCTATGCAACTACCTTCATTTTTTTAGCACCCGTGGGTGGCCTTGTCTTTGTGGGAAACCATGTGTTGCATTTAGAATCTGAAGGTCCCCCATCTGGCTATGGGACTAGTCACACATTTGGTTAAATGATTTTGGTTTTTCTTTATACCATCTGTCATTAGAAATGGACATGTTTGTTTTAAATCTATTTAACCCTGGGCAAAAAGAACTGAAAAAAAAATCTGTGTTACTATTGACGTTACACATATTCTACATACAAAGCTTCTTTGTCAGCAGATTTACAATGAAGCAACAGGCTAATAATTGGCAGTGTTTAAAAAATAGGGATGATTTAGACAATTTCCTCGAGCTAAAGCCAACCACCATATATAGGCAATCCCAGTTTTTCTCCTAACCTTTTATGCTATGTTTGGAGACAGAAATCTTCTGGGAGAACCTGCCCCCAATTTTGAAAACGGCTTTATTTAATCAGTAGCTGTGTGGGAGTTTCAACCTTGCCTGTTGAGCTGATGAAGCCCCGACAGTACTCCCTCCACTGTCAGGTAGCCGGTCTCCTAGCCTTTCCTGGGCCCTGAGGGCCTGACAGAGGCCCTTTGTCATTCCTGATCAATAGCCGCTTTGTAAGTTTGCATTGTCAGAGTTGCTAAGAAATGACAATCCTGCTAAGCAAGTGCTGCCAAATTTGCCATAGGGAGACCTATCAAAACTGCTAAATCTTGAAGTGTGGCCCAATAAGCAGGAGAAACCTTTAATCCTACATCTCCATTCCTTTTGTGAGGATGGAGTGACCTTCCAGAGCCTAAGAGTTAGTCTAGAGCCCCACAGTTGCTTATGTGTTGCCTAAAAGCTCAGCTCAGCCTGCCGTGGGAACGCGACTGCGCATGCCCGGGCAGCCGCACCTGCTCTCCAGGGCTCTGGGCTGCATACTTCCCCCTCCCTCCGCTGATTAATTCTGCCAGGGTTCAGCCCTTGGAGCTGCTCTAAGCAGCTGGGGCATGGCAAGGTGCTGCTTTTTATAAAGGTGGGTGGAAGGAACTGAAATTGTAATATCTATTAAACCCTGAAAAGCTGAAATAATTTTAAAGGCTGGGTAACTGCACCAAAGCTGGAATAGTTCATTGATTTTTAAAGTGAATTTAATGCTGTTTTCATAAATGATTTTCCTTATTCAAACCTTAGTTTTTTTTGTTGGTTTGAAGCAAAGCTGTGACTTCTATATAACTGATAATTTCAGAAATTAAAGCTGCCATTCATTATAAGAATATTCATCTTTTATCACAAAGAGTATGTTAGGGCATAAAAATCCAGGGATAATGAGCTAGGAAATGATTTTTTTTTTTAAGATTAACGTACCTAGGAAATTATACTCCTGTAGTGTAACCAGTTGAAACAAACCTATTCAGT
Source organism: Aplodontia rufa (assembly GCA_004027875.1). Taxonomy (NCBI): domain Eukaryota; kingdom Metazoa; phylum Chordata; class Mammalia; order Rodentia; family Aplodontiidae; genus Aplodontia; species Aplodontia rufa. The sequence goes on from PVKS010001649.1 coordinate 134,615, forward strand.
TATAGAATTCATTTTTTAAAAGTGAAAACTAGGTCAGCACTCTTCTATCAAAAGGAGTGTCCTGTAGACAGTGGCAGAGTTGGGTCTGATTATTTCAGCCAACTGAAAATCTCAGAGATACTCCACCTGGAGGGAGTGGATGCCGTCAGGATCATTGACCTCGTTCTGCAATTGTGTGGGTCAAAATGCAGTAACCAAGGGGTCTCTGTGGAAGCGATTGTGCAGATGCTCAGTTGCCCCTAAAATGATGACCACAGGCTGTGCCGTGGGGAGGCTGGGATGCTCTCAGGGGCGCCTTTAAAGTGTAGCACATGCCCCTTAACCAGTTCAGTCCGGCTCCTTTGAAGTTCATTATGTCATGCCTTGCTATCTTCCCCTTCCTGTTCCTGTCATTTATCAACATCCTGTGTCTGCCGAGTTCAGCTACTGTCACCTAGTTGACCCCGACTCTTGCCATGCCCTGGTTACATCATCACCCAGAACTCCTTTCTCCCTCAGTGACACAACCTTCTCTCCTCAGTTCTCATCCCAGTGTTCCTTGTCTCCAGTATCATGAAGACGCGGAGTGCCTGCACATCTCCATCTCCTGTTTAAGTTCATCAGCCCCCTGCTTGCCTTGCTTTTCTGCCTGCCTGCATGTCACCCTCCCAGTCCTCTTGGCCTTCCACCCCTGTATTCTCCTACTTCCTATTCCCCGCCCTTCTGACTTCATGCATCTGTGCAGGTTGCCACCAGAGACACCGCATCACCAGCTGCGCTGAGACCGCACACTGCTGCTTCATTTTCAGTCTTCTCTTTGGCAGGCTCCCTTTGCCTCCCTCCCAGCAGCCCAGTCTCTGCTCTTCCTCAATCTTCTGCCCCATGCTCCTGGCAGAAAATTATTTTCCCCTCTGTCACTGAGAAAGCAGAAGCCATTGCATGTGAACTCCACCTTGATGGTTCTTTTTCCTCTTTCTTTCTACCTCCTTCCTTCTCTTCTCAGACAGACCGAGTCCCTCCTCCTATTTAAGACTGGACCATCAGCTGGTGCTTGGACCCTGGCCCCCCTGTCCATCCTTGTCCCTCATTATTTCTTCTTTGCTCCAGTGCCACACCCCCGTAGCTAGACCCATGTTCTCAGCCAAGAAACACATTCCACTGTTCCCCATTCCCACTAATTCTCTTAAAAAAAAAAAAAAAAA